>QEOT01124158.1:45140-176367 GCA_003123785.1 Pterocarya stenoptera | reverse complement strand
TATGGGATTTTTAGGCATCCAATGTAGTGACCCGTCACGTTTTATATTTTATGCAAAGCCCAAGTTCTAAACCAAAAACCCAGCCCAACAGAAAAAAAAAAAAAAACAAAGGTGCAAAGCATATCGTTTCCGCAAGCCTCCTGTATTCTCTGATCTGAGACAACCCGTCACGTCTATGACAGAATACAAACCTCTCTCTCTTCTGTTGGTTCGTTCTCTCTCCCATTAACTCTCTCTCCTTGCTAAGCCTGCCACCGCAACCAGCAGAGGCTATTGCACCACATGAAAATTTCAATGCCGTTTCCCTCAATAATGCTCGTTTTCCCCTTGAAGGCTCAACATTTCCATATTTTGGATCATATAGGTCTGGACCACTTGAGTATTCTCATGTACTTCTTATAATACTCCACTGTTATTTATTATTTTATTATTATTATTTAATTATTTTTTTTATTATTAGTTACTTTTTATTATTATTTAATATTTTATTATTATTATTCACAATTTTTCTCAATACTCCTCACTATCCAAACGCGATTGGAAAAATATTCAAGTTTTGGTTTGGCTAGGAATAAGAAAGAACAAATAAAAAAGGGAATCACGGATTTAGATATATTCCTAGATTAAAATCATGTTAAAATCATGAAGCCTCTTCATTTGACTCCAATTACATTAATCTTCAACTTCAATCAATTTAAATTAATAAGATATAATTTAAATAATTAAATTAATATCTTTCCATTGTTAAACTACATGAGTAGTACCTCACGTAGAGGTAAGTTATAAACTAAATAATTTAATTAATTTATTCCCATCAACTTAACCTGACTATATCAATATATATGACATGAAAAACCTATTCGAATGAAAGCCTCCTCATGATTTTGGCATATATGCTCATACTAGACAGAAATGCTTTCTAACCGAATTTGGTTCCAGAATAAGTTTTTTATTTTTTTTTAATTTATTTTTTTACTTAGTGATTAAGAAAATATTTTTTAATAATGTTATAAATTTTTTATTTTTTTAAAAATATTTATAATGATTAAAAAAATACATAAAAAAATGAAAAAAAAAAAAAACTGAAATATACTATTTGGGATCCAAATTTAGAACACCATTTCAGTGACTGTAGCCGCTCTATACTAAATATCGATAGCACTTCTAAAGGCAATCCCGGAGGGGCTATAGCCTAGCTACATGGGTGGTGGGGGCTCTAAGATCTCACGGTGGTTGCTTTATCTACTTTCTCTTGTAAATTGAATCATGGTACCAATATTTTTGCAGAAACTTTTGCTTTAAAATTAATTGTTTTGTACTCCAATAAAGTTCCTGCTAGCTACCTAGCTAGTAGCTATCCATGTTCTTAATTATTCTGAAACCGATTAATTATCGATGGTTAATTATATATAATTGATTTAGAACCTGTAAACAACGGCCACCCTCCTTGGATTTATTTTGAACTATATACGGGTACNATTATTCTGAAACCGATTAATTATCGGTGGTTAATTATATATAATTGATTTAGAACCTGTAAACAACGGCCACCCTCCTTGGATTTATTTTGAACTTTATACGGGTAGTAGATATTCTTTCCTTGCATCTTTTCAGGTATTTTAAGATTGATGATCAATGATACTACAAATTTCTTGTATTAATACTACAACAAACGGTCTCTCTCTTTTTTTTTTTTTCCTGGTTTTACATTAATTATTAGTGGTAAACATGCACGCACTAAAGAGTATATATATGATGATCCCTTTCACTTCATGATGTGTGTTGTTTTTCTTTTAATAATCATTATTTTGTTATTTTTAAATAGTTAATTTTTAATTAATGTTTTTTTTTTGGGATCATCAATGATATTGTAATTGTTTTTTGAACAAGAAGATAGGGTATCAATCGAAGTATATAGTACTCTAGAATCATTGTCGTGCATGGGACATAAAACTATGCTCTTTAATTAGAGATACCCATCCCACTTCATCATGTGAACTCCTACCAAGCTTTAACATCGAGGGACCCTTAAAATGTACGCAAACTAAGCAAAAAGTATTTATGCTTAATTGAAAGTGGATATCGAAAAGGAAAAATTTAGTTGTAAGCGATTCTGTGCACTAATACGTGCATCCATTCAATATGATTGGTCAAAAAGTAAATTTTATTGAAAACAATACTAATTTGAACTTAGAATATGAAGGTAACATGATTAGTACGCAGATTGATACGCAAACTTACTTGTACATAGCAAAACTCTATGAAAATTATACCCTTCATGATATGATAGAATTTTATTTGCATTGTTTTGTGTTTAGCTAGCAATCTCTCACCCCTGGGAGTCCTCAAGTTCGGGAACCATCATCCATTAATAAACCTTATCAAAAGCTCAAGATGATTATCATGAGCTCCAATTATAGCTAGGTTTCAGTATTCCAAAATTTGAAGTTAATAGCTTGGAGTCCTAAACCTCTGGATATTTGAAGTTTTGAAGTTTTGGAGACGAGTGTAGGAATTGGAGGACTAATACTGCTGAAGACTTTAACTTTATCAAACTGCTGCAGACTGTAACTTTTGAAGTTTTGGATATATGTAGGTTTAGGAAGTAACTTTACAGTACTTAAAGTGTAGGAATTGGGGGACTATGAGACGATAATATGGATATTTTATGTTTGAGGTTTTGCAAACTATAGTATATAAGGTTTTAGGATTTGCAGACTTTATAAGCTGAATTCATATTCATTAAGGCTTAGACTATATATTTACTTTACGGGTACCACTATTTTTTTTATGAACTCTATATTTTTTGAAACAATTAGTAAAGTTCTTAAATTTCCAGGTACCACTATATAATAAGGTTTTCGCAAAACTTCTATCATAAGATGGACTATGCATGATTAGAAGAGAAATATGAATTGCCATGAAAATCTGTTAAACTTTTTATTTATCCCAACGATTTACAAAAACTTGAGAAATAACTGCAGACTGTCCCTAGGTTTCTCGTAAATATTAGACCTCTGCTGTTAACTATTGTTGTTGACTTTGTATTTGTACCCCCCCTCGTTCCAGCTCCTCCATGCATGGTTGTAGGTCATGAGAGAATCTGTTCATAAATTTCTTCAACTCTTGGTTTTCTTGTTTTAATCCTTTATTCTTCCTACGTTTATTAGCAAACCTTTGTTGCAACTCTGTTATGCGGATCTACCTCACCCACCCTTGCCTGTAACCTCCAAGACATGGTTGTTATTGCAATAGCATACTGAGCACTGAGCATTCTGGCTCCTGCTACAACCTCAACATCGGTCTTGCTAGCAAAATGCATCTCTGCTCCTATCATGATGTTGAGGGCCTCAACAGAGAAAACTAGTGGTTGAGGTGTAATCGGTTCTTGATTCAAATTAGGAATATTGTTTGGAAGAGTGTTGCTCGTCCATATTATCGTTTCTAGATAAGCAGAAGAGTAGGTATGTGAGCAATTGGAGAGATTGTTTTGTGTTCTTTCGAATGATGATTTTTGATCCTTTAAATAGAAACCTAGAGCATTTAGAAGCTCTGCAAGAGTTAATCCTGGAGGGACCCGGGTAGGGCTCGAGGCCTTCAGCTTTTGTCAAGACCAGAGAGAAGGCTCAAGGCTCTGTTGCATTATCTCCGCGAATCCAAACGGCTCGAATTTTATAACATTTGTTGGGACCCAAGCAGCTCCAGGTTTTGTGGCATTTGTCGGGTTCTGGGTTTTACGGGCTCTAGGTTTTACAGCTTTTATTCTCCTCGATCCAGGTAATTTACCCCCCATTTTGTGCATCACAGTGTCGTTTTGTTACCTTGGGCTTTTGGGTGTAAAATTAGAGTGTGCAGCAGAAGCATATTGAGCTCTTTGGATGTAACAGTTGTTAGTTAAGCAAATTTTGGGGATGAAATTTTTTAAGGGGGAGAGGATGTAACACCTATGTCCAGTGCCTAGTCGCTTTTAAAAATATTTTTTATATACGTAAATTTATTCTTTCAGTAGACCTCTTGTTCAGCCAGCTTCTTCCCCTTCGTGTACCTTGCGATCCCATTTTTTTCCTCCATTCCCATGTGTTAGCCCCTCACCCACGTGCACCTACAAACATACATGATTATCTCAGCAAAAGATCTCCAACCTTGAAACCTTTCGCAGCTGCAAAAACGGAAGCCACCTGGCCATGTTCAATAATGAAGAACAAATAGAAGTGAAATTTTGACAATATGGTGACACTTCCGTGAGGGTATTTGTCCAACAAGTTGGTGATGAATAAAGGGAATTGAGTGCATTCATTTGTGCACTAAGGACCCCTATTTATAGGCCAACATGCACTGGTTAGCAAAAGGGCACAACCATTGGTAAACCAATGGTAACCCAAAAGTCATAATCTTAAGAAGTGATACAACCTTTGGATTAAATCAAAAGGTTGTGTCTCTTGACACTTCACTAGTCACACACAACCTTTTGACTAAATCAAAAGATTGTGTCTCTTGACACTTTGTTAAACATCACCTCTCATGGGAACCATCACCATGTTAGAGGATGTCATTCCAAGGGGTACACTATTTGGTGATCATACCCCTTAGAATAACATCTCCCACTTGATTACACAAAACGGTGACTATCCAGTTGAGTATTTAACCTTGGTATCAATATGAGTCTTACACTACTCAGCTCTTAGCTACATACTCTTGCAGATCGGCATTAGAGCATGACTAGCCTCTACATGCACACATTTTTGTCATTACCTTATCTGACCGCACCCTTTACCATACGTGCTCCCACTGATCACATATTGGAGGTGACTTCATTTCACTAAAAAAAATTTAGTGAACGGCATCAATTCTTCTTGACTAGATCAATAATCCATATCCCGTGATTGAATCAACTATCCATATCCCTGTCACAATTGACGACTTCAGCCGAATCCATAACACATGTATCGACCTATGCTGAATTTTCCCTAACCACCTTATCAACGACTTTGCAAATGATTAACCGTTTAGTTGGGTAATCAAATCATATTTCACTAAAACTTTAGTGACTGTCACTGAATTTTCGTTAAGTACTTACTCACCTGAGTATCACCTTATCAGCGACTTTACCATGATCAACCTTTTATTTGGTTAATCAACCTGCACTGAAATTTCGTCAAGTATTCACCCTAAGGCCATTATTGAGGTTTTCCTTGATCACCTTATTATTGACTTTACAAATGAAAAAAAAAATTATTTGGGAATCACCATAACTCCAATTTTCTAGGCGTCTCTAGAATTTGTTGAGTTATGCATGCTGGCTATGAGATTGTTTTACTTAGGTTTCTCTCAATCCTATTCTAGTCACATGTTTTTTGAATTTCTCTAGAGATAAACCTTTGGTCATTGGATTTACTATCATCTCGATCGAGGAAATAAAATTAACTTTGACCTCACATCTTTCTACTATATCTAAAATATAGTGATAATGCACATCAATATTTTTTCCCTTAGAACTCTGTGGGGGAGGCAATCACAGTATCAACACAACTCCCAATCATGGCTCAACAAGAAGAATATCTTCCCCAATCACAAGATGTTTTGGACCAACATATTCATAGGAGGAAAGAAATTCTAGTTCACTGGCAAGGGTTAACATATGGAAGAAGCAACATGGGAGGAGGCTTTCTCATTTGAGCAACGATATCCCGAGTCTTCTACCCTTGTGGATAGGGTACTCTTTAAGGAAGGAGCGATCGATGTTACGTGCATTATCCAGCAATAGTAGTTATGGCCAACATGAGTAGGAGCATATTAGTTGAGAAGTCTAGCAGCAATTGAAGATCCTTACAATAGGGGACTCTAGCAGCAGCTGTTATCAACTTATCATCTCATCACTTGTCACACTCTTATCACTTATTAACTATTCATTATATATCTTCAATTGTAGGGAGTTATCTTTATCAATAGGGAGTTTAGCTAGTTATTAGATTGTTATCTTGGTTGTTGCCACCGTGTAGATATGTTATCTATTTAAACAGATGCCATTAATGAATAAAGACACTGGTTTGTCAATTTGTTATTCTAATACTATATGAGTTCATTGTTAATACGTAATAGGTTGCCTTAGCAAACAGATCTGTAACGTCGTAGAATATATGCTTTGCAGTTTGGAGACCTTACTGATCTTCTACAGCCATATACTTAAAAAATATTTAAAATAATGAGCGCATGAGAGTATCACGTCTTCGTAATTAAAAAATATTTAATAATTATTAGCTCCTAATTAGTCCATAGATCACGTAGTACGTACTAGCTACCAATTGTTTAGAGGATTGTAATATATAATATTATATTATTATGTGATTTGCGTTGGGCAATATTGAACGAATATATGCTTTTCTTAACATGATCATGATATGTTTGTGATTTTTATTATATGTATATAAATATTTATAAATAATATATTATATGATGATATGATGGGATGAAAGATGTTTGAATTTTCCTCAAGATAAGATCAGTGGGGACTGGATTCCCACTTGTCTGTGGCCATGTCCTGCCCAGCCGTTCCATCCCCATATAATATATATCATGATCCTCCACTAGGCCATATTACTCTTTTTTTTTCTTTTTTTTTTTTTTAAAAGCGTTGAAACGGTGACTTCTTCGATTGATTATAACATGTCCTTATGAAAGAAATTAATAATATGGATGATTAATTGGATCTCGATATATGGTCAGCATTACTTGTAACTAAATATTATGAAAAATTATTTATAGAGTCTTACAGTATGCAAGTTTCGTACACTCTTTTTAAAGTATATAGATCTATCACCCACATGAAAAATTCCATTTGTTACTAGTGAACCGGACTTATAACACATTCTAAAACTGTATATAACATTACCCAACTTGAAATCCTCATCATGTCCAATCAATTAATTGTTCACATGATGAAATTATAATTTCGTAATCAAGTAGCTAACATGATCAACCAAGCTATATATATATATATATTATCCAATTACATTGCTAGAAATATCATTTGGTTTATCATCTGGCGCGGTCCAAAAAAAGTTGTATATTCTACTCCACTAAAGAAATATCACTACCAAAATACGTCTGTACTCCACAACAATGAATTATTCAGTCATGATCGATCTACGTAGGGGCCCAAATTTCACCAAAAAAATCAACAAATGAATAAAAACTTATTCGCATCAATAAAGTTGCATGCATGCACCCGAAGTTCTATATAAACCCATGTCATTTCCATACAGGCCAGCCCATCCAACAGCAAGCAAACTACATATAATTTCAAATATCCCCTTTCTAGTTTTTAGCACGGGGAACCAAAACACCCACTCCGCCAGCAGAAGAATATGTCTCTTGCTGCTAAGCCTCAGAAAGTTGGTGTCAAGGATGAATCTGTGACATGCAGTGATGCGCAGTTGAAATCTCTCTATGAGCGCTGTGACACGGACAAAGACGGCAGGCTTAGCCAGGTAGAGCTGCAAAAGGTTTTAGCAGAGCTGGGAGTTGAATTCCCTCGTTTGAGAGCTAAATCAGTACTCTGGCATGCTGATGAAAATGAAGATGGATACATCAGCTTGAACGAGTTCGGCACGCTGGTGAAATATGCCTTAACACTCAGCACCATTCCCAAGGCCTAACTTTATATTATATACATATATAGAAGATGGGGGGGAAAATAAGTTGTGTACTTNTTTTTTTTTTTTTTTTTTTTTTTTTTTTTTTTTTTTTTTTTTAGCTAAGAGGGTTTTATAGCCTTGAGTAGTACTATTTGATCTGAATGTCTCTAATACTTGATCAAAAGTATATAGACTTTGTTCGACTAATTTATTAAACGTTTCAGCCAAGCAATATTGGATTATTCCAATCTTAAAATAGTAACTCATGTGATGATCGATTGGAACAGAATCAGGCTAAAATTATCCATTCAAACTGTCTATGATTAGTACTTCAACGATTCCTGATTGATTTTCATTCGAGGTATTTCATTAACAAGGATGTTTCTTGGAATCGCTTGATTTTTTTACATGGTATTTCTCCGCAGAAAGTGAGTACACTATTCAATAAGATATGAAGTCTCGTCCTCTTGTTTAAAAGAAAAAAAGGAATCAGTTAATTTTGATAATGTGAATAAGTGAAATCGGGGATTATATATTCCAATTTCTTTTGTCATAGTGATCTTTCATAAACGCCATTCCTTTCAAGTCTGTCTTCTCTAGCTCTGATCTGTGGCTGGGGTAGTTAAATATTCCTTTAAAGGATAATATGCATGGCGGATATATTCGTTGTCTAATATTGTCCTTTTGCTGATAAAAGATGAGAGGGATAGGATATATACCAATTAGTATTGGAAAATTTGAGATCATATTGATCATACATATTGTTCGTAGTTTGCAAAATTGGCATAATATACATCATGGAGGTTAATTAGGTAATTTCATACAATTTTTTCTAATTCAGAAAGACTATTCAGTATGGGATTTTTAGGCATCCAATGTAGTGACCTGTCACGTTTTAATTTTTATGCAAAGCCCAAGTTCTAAACCGAAAACCCAGCCCAACAGAAAAAAATAAAAATAAAACAATGGTGCAAAACGTATCGTTTCAGCAAGCCTTTTGTATTCTCTGAGAGAACTCGTCACGTCTATGAGAGAATACAAACCTCTCTCTCTCTCTAAATAACTCTCTCTCCTTGCTAAAGCCTGCCACCGCAACCAGTGGGGGCTATTGCGCCACATGAAAGTTTCAATGCCGTTTCCCTCAATAATGCTCGTTTTCCTCTTGAAGGCTCAAAATTTCCATACTTTGGTGATCAGATATTAAGACATGCACCTACGGAAAAAAATTCAAGTTAATGGTTTGGCTAGGGATAAGAAAGAACAAATAAAAAAGGGAATCACAGATTTAGATATATTCCTAGATTAAAATCATCTTAAAATCAAGCCTCTTCATTTGACTCCAAATATTATTGCATCAATCTTTAACTTCAATCAATTTAAATTGATAAGATATAATTTAAATAATTAAAGTAATATCTTTCCATTATTAAACTACATGACGCACTATAAGAAAATTACTTATTTGTAACAGTCATTTCTAACAAAATGACTATTTATAACTAAAATGAGTCTATTTTCATTATAAATAGTCTTTATCGTAGCAAAAAAATAATCACAAATGTCTGTTCTTCTTGTAATAACGCGAGGGTAGAGATAAGTTAAAAACTAAATAATTTAATTAATTTATTCCCATCAACTTAACTGGACTAGATCAATATATATGACAAAACCTTTTCAAATGAAATCCTCGTGATTTTGGCATATATGCTTATACTAGCTGTCGATATCACTTCTAAAGGCAATTCCGGAGTGGCTAGCCTAGCTACCTGTGTGGTGGGGCCTCAAATTAAGATCTCACAGTGGTTGCTATGTTTACTCTCTCTTGTAAATTGGGTCATGGTACCAATATTTTTCCAGAAACTTTTGCTTTGAAAATTGGTTTTAACTCCAATGTTACTAGCTAGCTACCTATCCATGTTCTTAATTATTCTTGAAACCGATTAATTATCAGTGGTTAATTATATATAATTGATTTAAAACCTGTAAACAACGGCCTTCTGGGATTTATTTTGAACTATATATGGATACTCGATATTCTTTTCTTGCATCTTTTTAGGCATTTTAAAATCGATGATCAATGATACTACAAATTTCTTGTATTAATACTACAACAAACGTTGCTTTTTTTCTTTTTCGTTTTCCTGTTTTAGAATTAAAGGTAAACATACACGCACTAACGAGTATATATATATATATATGAATGATCTCGTTCACTTGATGATGTGTGTATTTTTATTTTTATATAGTTAATTTTAAATTGATTTTTTTTTTTTTTTTTGGGATCATCAATCTTATTGTAATTGTTTTTTGAACAAGAAGACGGTATCAAAGTACATGGTAGTACTCCAGAATCATTGGCGTGGGACATAAAACCCCAGCTCTTTAATTAAAGATACCCATACCACTTCATCATGTGATCTCCTGTATACCTATAACATCGAGGGACCCATAAAATGTACGCAAACTGAGCAAAAAGTATTTATGCTTAATTGGAAGTGGATATGGAAAATATATCCTTCATGATATGATAGAATTTTATTTATACTGTTTTATGTTTAGAAAAATGATATTTGTAATCATAGAATGCGCAAGTGCTGTGCATTTTTAAAAAAAAAAAGTGAGTAAAGATAAGACCCACAATCCATGATGAGTTCTACTTTTTTTTTTCCTAAAAGAATGCACGGTATTTATACAATCCATGATTGTATCTAGTATCACTCTTGTGCTTATACACTACAACAAATAAGGTCTTTTGGAACGAAATGATTCCTCTCAAAAGACTGGATTTTCATTCCAAAATATATTTTAGGACGAAAAAAAAGCTCTCAAGGTCATCTCATGATCACTATCCCAAAAGGTATTTTGGGACGAAAATCAAATTTCGTCCCAAAAAATACTTTTTGGGACAAAATTGTGCTGGACCGTTCGATCACAGTGGAATAGAATTTTTTTTCTGGCAGGATTGAAATTCATCCTAGGAAGTTGTTCGAACGACAAAAAAAAGTTCCAACAATATATTTGTTCAAACGGGTACTTCATGGCCGGTCGATCGATACCAGTTCGTTCGACTAAATAGACATGAAGAAATGTTTGAACAAACAAATTGATCGAACGTAAATTCTATTAATTTTTGTTATTGAATAAGTCGTTCAAATGTGTTTGGGATGGAAAAAATGAGTTGTCTGTTTGAACGGTTCGCAACTTTTTTTTACCGTTTGAATCTAAAATTGTGAGGTTCAAACGGTTGTGTCTGATGTATATATGTTTGAACGTTTGATGATCGTTCGAATGGTTAGTATTTTCATGGAGAATACTTATTTAAAACTAAAAAAATATTTATATTTAAAAAATACATTACAAATTGTTCAATATAAATAAAAATAATCGAATAAATCAGAACTAAATAAATAAAATAGTAAAATAGTAATAATGTTATTAATACATAATTTTATAAATCCTAAAATTTATGCAAAGCAAGGAAATCAATTGCATGGAGGTCTGAATTGTTGCATAAGCGTCTGCATTTGGAGTTGCATTTCTCTTTGTTGATCTTCTTGCTATTATATGTCCATCTCCATGTCTACTTGTTTTATCAATTGAGCCTTTAACTATGTTGTTTTGCAATCACTTCTTCGATTCTAGAATTTGTATTCTCTAACCCAATGACAATAGTATTTCAAGTTGCTGAAGAGCTTGAAAGATTTACATAACGACCCAAACCTCTCAAATATTCTGAATATTGACTCAGAACTTGTGTAAAAATTTCAACATCACTTATTGATGAGTTCTAAACTAATGTAGCTTCAACACGGAAGACAACCATTTATCATACATACAATATATAAAATTAATATTGACACAATAATTTAAATATGTTTAATTAAAAAAATTATAATACTTACATAATTCTCACGAACATCGGGATGAGTCCACTATCCATTACTATTAGTATGTGATGCAACATATAATTTTGTTAGATCATACTTGGTGTTTGACTCTTTTTACAAGAGATATTATTAAGATATAAAGTCAATATTAAAAACAAACTATATAGAATAAAAAAAAAGTACATTACCAATTTCAGAAAGAGGCGATGGAAAGATCTTGAGCATGCATGATGATGAATTTTCAACTTCAATCTATTTGTTTTGTTTATAGAACTTCGCTTCTGCATAAAAGTTATAAAAATTAGTAAGTGAAAATTACAAATAGGACACATAATGAATTATTTTATTTACCTTATATGATGAATTCTCAAACATATCGCAAAGATTTTCTCAATTTTCAAGCTGGACATCCTAAAAAGGATGCTGGCATGCATCTTCCTTGTTCTCGTACTTCTTTAAAGCTCGTGACACCTCACCTTAGACTTGCAGAATGCATTATACATTAGCTCATCGACAGTCTTACGCTCCTTTCTCCGACCAAAATTTAATTCAAAGTCATCATTGAAAAAATATATACACAAAGATATTATCATTTATAATAGTAAATAATATCAATATAAATTTATTATTTAAATATTACGTACCAAATAATGCTTCTTTATAAGCTCTTTCACATCTTACGGGACTTTATGCCATGAACTCGTAATCGAAAGTGCATAAGTTCGTATAAGAGCACTCACATACGATCCAAGCTAAGCTGCTTAAGTTCGGAAACCATCATCCATTGATAAACCTTATCAAAAGCTCAAGATGATCATCATGAGCTCCAATTATAGCTAGGTTTTGGTATTCCAAAATATGAAGTTAAAGCCAATTCTGGTTGCTTGCATGTATTTATCATCAAAATCTTAGCCACGGCCCACACATACATATTCCTATCATGGGCATAGGGACTAATATATAAAGGAATTAATAATATATTAATTCCTTTATATATTAGTCCCTATAGCTAGATTAATCTAGCTAGCTTATCCCATCGTAAAGGATGAATCTAGTAGCGTTAGCTGTCCCATATCATTCTGAAACTGCTAGCTACGTCGTTGGAGAGCGTCTTCAAGCTCTTTGGTACTGTGGAGATGGTTGGCTTACATGCATTATTCAATAGCAGTAGTTATCAACAGTAGGAGCATATTAGTTGAGAAGTATAGCAGCAGTAGGAGATCATTACAATAGGGGACTCTATATTAAGACAGCAATTTCTCAAGAAACAGTTGCGGCAGCAGAGTCCTCACACACGTAGGAGCAGTGCACAAAGGCATTACCAGACTTGAAGCTTCCAGAAGAGGAACCTTCCAACCACGAATAACAGAGTCAGACGTGTCCTAGCTCTAGAATATTCTCTCATAACAGAATGCATGACTGTGAAACGTATGATCTGATTTGTTTTTGCAAAACCTGTATAAATATAGCTTAGGAAATGTATGTACGAGAGATGAGAATATGAAAAGAAAATATGAATCAAAGATGATTTCATTTGTGGCATTTCCTCAAGCACTTTCTGTACACTATCAGTTTTCTCCCCAAATAACCAATCAAAGCAACTCTCTCTCTAAATCAAACAAGGTACTTTCCATTCTTCTCTCCTTTTTCTCTCTAGAGAGGAGGTGAAGTGCGAAGGGTGCGAGTTGCACGTATAGACGGTTATAACTGATTTTTGTGGTAGAGGGGACCACAGTGAGGGGTTTCTTGAGTGGAAACAGACACAAGAAGGAAAGTACACTGTTGGGGCACGGCGGTGGCTACGGAGGTAGTAAGAACGTTTTGGTGAGTTTTTGGAAGACCAGAGAGTGAAAAAATTTCTTTCAGGAACCGCATGGATGGGTTGGAGGAGAAATGGAAGGGTTTTAAGTTGATGGAGGAAGATCAAGTTGATATTGAACTTGAGGAGGATCTCTCAGCACAGCTGGTGAGCAAAGAACAGAGGAGTTTGCTGGGGAAGATTTGTTCCTCGAGGCTAATCATTAAAGAGGTGATTGGATCAATACTTGCAAAGGTATGGAGAATCAGTAAGGCAGCGAAATTCACTAAGGTAAGACATAATGTTTTTGCAATAATTTTTGAGACTTTAGATGATAAACTGAGAGTGTGGTTTGGAAGGCCCTAGTTGTTTGATAACCAGGTGCTGGTTCTTAAGGAGTTCGAAGGATTTACTCCTCTTCATTGAATTAATTTTGACACAGAGAGTTTTTGGGTGCCCATTCATGATCTGCCCCTATCTTGTATGACAAAAGATAAAGCTAAACAAATAGGAGGTACGATGGGCAAGGTTGGGAATGTAGAAGTTCAGGAAGATGGGAACGGGTGGGGAAATTTTTTGAGAGTCCATGTTCAGTTGAATCTGACCCAACCTTTAGCTAGAGGGAGGACTGTAAAAATGAGAGGGTGTAGTTCATGGGTTCCTTTCACTTATGAGAAGTTGCCCAAAATATGTTTTTCATGTGGTTGTATAGTGCATGGAGTGGATGGCTGTAGTAGTGTTAAGACTAGTGGTGAGGGGTATGAAGAACAATATGGGACTTGGCTAAGGGCAAAGTTGCTACAAAAATCTAAAGGATACAATGGTGGTACGTGGAAAAATGAGGAGTGTAGTAGTTGGAGAAGGGAGGAAGAAAATGGGAGTCAAAATGGAGGAAAAATAATGAAAGTGAGGATAATATTGAGAGAGAGGCTAGTTGGGCAGTGAAAGATGTTTCTGTGGAAAAGATGAGGGAGGGGAATGACAGGGAGAAGGTGGTGATGGAAGAGAGTAGAGGGAGGGAGGAGAGAAAGGAAAACAGTAAAGATGAAGGGGCAAACTACAAAAATGTGGAGGGGAGAGAGATGGAAGGACCTTCTTTAGAGAAGGAGCAGTTGAGTGGGCTGAGTGTTGAAATTGCTATTTGAAAAAAGGGGGTGGAGAGGGATAGGTGCTCAAAAGAGGGGAGAGTGGAAGAGGAACAAACAAAAAAGAAGGGAGAGTGGAAGAGGAAGGTTAGAGCAAAAGGGAAACAGATTGAGCCTCTTTCTATGGAACCTGTTCAGAAGAAAAGAGGGGGTGATACTCAGGGGTTAGATGAGAAGGAAAACTTGAAAAAAAAAAGGAGATGGGCCAGAGAGCTGAGTCTCAGCCCACTAATCATTATGAAAATGATTAGTTGGAACTGTCGAGGGTTGGGGAACTCTTGAATAGTTCAAGATCTCTACAATATGACAGAGAAAAATAAATCCAACTTAATTTTTATAATGGAACTCTTAATTTTTATGAGGGTGGAATTAGTAAACTACTCTCAAAGACACATTAACGTGTGGGTAGAGGATGAAGGGGAGAAGGGCTGGCTACTAACTTGTTTCTATGGGCATCTTGAGACTGCAAAAAGAAAGGACTCATGGCAATTGTTAAAGTCCTTTAAACCAGCAGATGAGGGAGGATGGGTTATATTGGGTGATTTCAATGAGATTCTCACTAATGATAAGAAATGTTGGGGGGGGGGGGGGGAGAGGGGGGCGGAGAGCAAGATCAGAAACTCAAATGGACCAATTCAGGTCAGCCATGCATGAAGGGAAATTGTATGATTTGGGTTGGAAAGGAGAAAAATTCACGTGGAGTAATTCCCATGGGGATGAATCTTTTACCAAGGAAAGACTGGACAGGGCTATGGCTAACTCAATATGGTTCAACACTTACAAAGAAACATGGGTGGAGGTTTGGGCAGCAAGAACATCAGACCATAAACCCCTACTAATGCACATTCTGAAGCCGAAAGATAAAAGGTGGGAAAGGAAGAGAGGCTTCAAGTCTGAGGCATGTTGGGCACTAGAAGAAGAATGGGAGAGGATTCTAAAGGAAGTATGGAAGAAGAAAATAACAGTAGCTAACCAAGCCAATTCTGTGATGGCTTTACTTCAAAAAAGTGGTGCAGCTTTACAGAGATGGAACAAAAAGAATAGGCTGGGAGGAGACAAGGAGATAGAAGTTAAAACCAAACTGTTACAGAGTTTACTAAGTGAGGAAAAATGCAGTAATATCAAGGAGATAAGAAGGGTAAAAGAGAACCTGAACCTACTTCTGGAAAAAGAAGACCTAAGATGGAAACAAAGGACAAAATGCAATTGGTATAAGCATGGAGATAAGAATACAAAATATTTACATGCTTGTGCCAATCAAAGAAGAAAAAAGAAATTCATTACTTCAGTGTATGATGAAGATAACAAAAGAATGGAGGGCTTTTCAGAGGTTGAAGCAACCTTTAGAGCATAGTTTGAAATTTCAGTCATCAACACCCAGTAAGGAAGATATAGAAGAATGTTTGGTAGGGATGAAAGCAAGGGTTTCTTCTGAAATGAATGAATCACTGATGAGGATTTTCTCTAGATTGGAGGTGGAAGAGGCCTTAATGCAAATGGCACCTTTAAAAGCTCCTGATCCAGATGGTTTTGGGCCATGGTTTTATCAAAATCATTGGGAAGCTGTTTCTGAGGAAGTGTATCGAGCTGCTCTATCCATCCTGAATGGTAATTCCATGGAGCCCTCTCTTAACTATACTCATATTGCCTTAATCCCAAAGTGTAAGGAGCCAAAAAAAGTTAGTGAATATAGACCAATAAGCCTATGCAATGTAATGTATAAAATAGTTTCCAAAACTATTTCCAATAGGCTTGAAAAGGTGCTCTCAGTTACAATTTCTCCTACTCAAAGTGCATTTCTACCAGGAAGACTGATTAATGACAACATCATGGTGGCCTACGAATTGTTACATTCTATGAAATCTAGAAAAAAGGGGGAAGGTGGGAAACATGGCCATCAAGTTAGACATGTCAAAAGCGTATGATCGAGTAGAATGAGTGTTTTTGGAGGCTGTGATAAAGAGAATGGGTTTCAATGAGAAATAGGTGGAGTTGATAATGGGATGTGTGAAGTCTGTTTCTTTTTCAGTGCTCATAAATGGCCTTCATGGTCATAAATTCTTGCCTAAAAGGGGCCTGAGATAGGGTGACCCGCTGTCACCTTATCTCTTCATCTTTTGTGCTGAAGGGCTAAGCAATTTGCTAAATTTTGTGAAAAACAGAAATTAACAAGGGGAATGCAAGTGGCTAGAGGGGGTAGTAGCATTAACCACTTGCTATTTGCAAATGATTGCATTCTTTTTGGTAGGGCTAAGCTAGAAGAGTGGTATAGGCTTCAAGAGGTGTTAGAAAAGTATGAGAAAGCTTCAGGGCAATTTCTCAATAAGGAGAAGACATATATTTTTCAACAGCAACACTAGGGAAGGGGATAGAAAGGTGCTAATGGAAGCTGGAAATTCTATAGCATGTGGTAGCTATAAGAAGTACCTGGGTCTTCCTACCCTTGTGGGAAGATTCAAATTCAATACTTTCAGATTTATAAAGGAGAGAATATGGCAGAAGATTTCAAGTTGGAAAAATAATTTTCTTTCCCAGGTAGGGAAAGACATACTGATTAAAGCAGTCCTCTAGGCCATCCCAACCTATACTATGTCAGTTTTTAAACTTCCTAAAAAGCTATGCCTTGAGATTAACATGCAGTTATCAAGATTTTGGTGGGGTAAACAGAAAGGAGAAAGTAGTATCTGTTGGAGAAAATGAGAAAAAATAGGGGAGCAGAAAAGAAAGGGGGGTTTAGGTTTTAGGGATCTGGAGTCTTTCAACATGGCTCTCTTAGGTAAGCAAGGATGCAAGTTGATAAGGAATCATTTGTCTTTATCAGCTGTAGTCTTTAAAGAGAAATATTATAGATATAACACCCCGTATTTTAGTGTACTTTTAATGAAAGATTATTTTAATTGATTTAAGGATTTGTATCTTGTTTTAAAATTAAGGGAGTTTTATTATATTATTTTATAATATTTTAAGCTGTGACAATTATTTATTTTATGTGTTTTCTTGATATTAATTACTGTTTTGCATTTAAAGTGATCTTTAATTTAAATTGGTTTATTTTTGGAGTTTAAAATTATTATTGATTTAATTAAGCATTTCACTGCGTTTGAATTATTTTATTTAGTTAGTAGTTTTAAAATCCTTTTCGTTGGATCATTTTCGAGACCCCAGAGGTGAGGACTGGATCTCTTCTTTTTCCCTTCCCTTTTCTTTTTCTCTTTTTCTTTCTTTTCTTCCTTTTTCTTTTCTTTCTCCTCCTTCCCGTGCGCGACCCAGCCCCCCCTTTCCTTCGTACGTTTCACTCATCACCACCCAGCACCGCCTTCGGCCTGCCGTGCACGACATCGCCGGCACCATCGGCTTCCCCTTGCACCGGCGACCTTACCCACCCAATATCCGGCTGGCTAACGCCGCCGTTAGCCGTCACGAGCCGCTTGAACCCACGGTGGTTTTTCCTCCGCTCCGCCGCCGTCCGGCCACCATTGGCTACCATTTCTTCACTACTTCTTCACCGGCCAAATACCAAGTTTTTCCACCCAAACCCGGCCCCGATCTGTCACCGGTGAAGCCCAGCCAAGCTCACACCCGATTTTGCCTATCCGGCCTTCTACCGCCATTTCGGCCACCACCCACGGCCAAAGGTCACCACCATTAGCTTCACCACCTCCCATAGGCCCTACCCTACCGTTCTCAAGTCTTCGTTTGACCTCGGGTAAATTTTAGGTTCACTGTATTTTCGGTCACAGTGTTTTTACACTGTGAAGTTGCTGTTTTGGTGCTTTTCGCTCTTCCGTGATCCTTCGAAAATATTTTCATAGCGCTGTAAGTATTTCCTAAACAATCTTTTGAGATTTAAATATATTTTTTTGCTCTAATTATTTATACTGTGTTCTGATTGGTTCCGGACTGAGTCTGAGGAGAATTCGGGGGTGGATGGATTGAGGACGGGGAATTTGTGTATTGGTTATGTTGTGTTCTGATTGGTTGTTTGTTATGGTTATTGTGAGTTGGTACATTGCATATTGCACGCATGTTCATGTTAGTAAAATGAAAACTGGGTTTTCGTGTAATTGCATTCATGGTCATGTGGTTATTTTGAAAACTGGGTTTTCACGAGGAAATGGATTTTTGGGTGCGTGTGTATCACGACCCCAAGCCGAGATGGGGCATTATCTCGGTGGAGCTCCTCTGGTCACTCGAGAGCGGAATATACTGAGTGACATCTCCTGGGTTGTCGCCGGGCGACAACGGAATCGGACGTTGGACGTGCCGACTCCGTGGCCCTTCTGCTAGCGGGGGTTAGAGGATGACCTGGCCACGAACGCACCGGGTGCGGAACTGGGCATCGTTCGTAAATTAGCCAGGACGTGCGGATGGTCCATAGGGGAGACCATGGTGCATATGAATTAATGGATAAATGGAAAAATGGCTGTTTTCTGGAAAAATAGCGTGAGTTGATTTTGTGTGTCATTTTCTGGAAAAATGACGGATTAATGTTTTTGGGCCAAAACGTGATTTTTGGCGTGGGTTGCATTTATTGCATATTGCATCATAGGTATGCATGATTAGTTGCTTAAATATGTTTTTATTTCAGGATTGGTTAGGTTATAACTTACCTGTGGTACCATTTAATGGTACTATAGATTTTGATTATGATGTTGCAGGTGCCGAGCCTGAGGATTTGGCTCCGCCGGAGGAGTGATCTGGGATCACTCGGGTTATGTTTCTATTTTCTTCTTTTGTATATTTTATGGGACATTTGGTTTATGTTTTAAACGCTTTGTATTTGGATATCTGTATTAAACTAAAATTCTGGTACTAGAGACTTAATTATTATTATCCGCTGCGTATTTATTTTGTGCACTGTTTATTTGTTGCACACACTTGGCACTTGTTCGTTGAGATGTGTGACTGTGTCATCATCCCGACGTCACGATTCCCAAGGCTTTTTGTACGTGGGAGTCCGGGCGTCACAGGTGGTATCAGAGCAGTTCAGCTCTAGGTAAAACCACATGTCCATTAGGTGGAGTACCAGAAAGTTTTAAAAAGTTGTGATTTAAAATTATCTTGATTTGAAGTATATTATTTTAATGGTTTTTTTTAAATTTATTATTTGTTGTTGTTTTTATTGGTTTCATCTATTTGGTTGTATGCTATTTTATTTTAATTTTTTTATTTTATGGACGGTTATTTTATTTGTTTTAATTATTTATTGTGTACTTCTTCATGGTTTTATTAATTTTATCGTATGTTATTTTATTTATGGAATTTTATTTTATTTGAGAGATTTTCGTTTTGTTTTGGTTTTATTTTGTTTGAGGTATGTTATTTTAATTGTTTTAATTTATTATATATTGTTTTTTTTTATCGGTAATCAAATTTTATAGATCAACAGAGATACAAAAGGGCCCAGGTATATAGGACATATACATGAGCATGTCTAGTTTAGAGATACAAGGAAATCATGAAAGGTCATGCCATGAAAATCAATTACAATTGACCAATGGAGTAGAGTATTGAAAAATAAAAATCTAAGTTCTTCCATTGATCTCTCTTGATCTTCAAAACATCTTGCGTTCCGCTCCCTCCAAATGCACCACCAAAGACAGATAGGCAACATCTTCCATACGGCTGCTATTTGAGGGTTACCCCTAAAACCTCTCCAAGAGGCTAAAAAATCACTTACACTTTCCGGCATCACCCACACTAACCCCACCCGTGCTAAGACTTCAGTCCACAAGGTTCTGGCAACCTCACAATGTAGTAGTAGATGGTTAGCAGACTCACCACTCTTCTTGCACATGTAACACCAATTCATAGCTATAATACCACGTTTCCTGAGGTTATCTATTGTAAGAATCTTTCCCAAGGAAGCTGTCCATACAAAAAAAGCAGCCTTTAGAGGTGCTTTTGTCTTCCAGATACTCTTCCAAGGGAATGTGACAGAATTGTGCATGTTCAAAGAATAATAAAAAGAGCGGGCTGTAAAAACTCCCTTCTTAGAGGGACGCCAATATATCTTGTCTTCACCTTCCCCCGTCACACGAGTGGAGTACACAAGGTCAAAAAAGGCCGAGAAATCATCCATCTCCCAATCTTGTGCATCTCTATGGAAAGAGAGGTTCCATTGGAAAAAACCATTGGACAAAATAACTAAATCCGCTATAGCTGCTTCTTTCCTTCTTGCTAAGCTATAGACTTGTGGATAAACATCCTTGAGTGCCCGGTCACCACACCATAAGTCATGCCAAAATCTTACCTTAACTCCGTTGCCAACTTTGAAGCTGGTATGTGCTGCGTATTTATCCCACCCGCTTCTGATATGTTTCCACAGCCCAACTCCCTGAGGACCACTCACCTTATGAGAACACCACCCTCCCCATGAATCTCCATGCTTCACAGCAATAACGTTTCGCCACAAGGCCTCCCGTTCTTGGTGGTATCTCCATAACCACTTGCCTAGCAAAGCTTGGTTGAAATTAGTTAGTTTTATTCTATTCTATTTTATTTTATGTTGTATTAATTTAATTAATTTGGGTGTTGCTTTTGCTCTTATTTAAATTTTGTCTGGAGACTTAAGTGGATTAAGGGTTACGCTATGGCAGGAAGATGGTACGACCGTGGATGTCATTGTTAGGCTTGAATATTTAGCGTAGTAGGCCTGAACTCTTAGCGATTGGTTGTTTTAATATTGAGACTCGAGAATGGCATAGTCTAGGTGAATTTTATGGAGTAGGAACTCAAGTCGCAGCTGAGTTGGGAATAGTTTTAGTTCGCTTAGGCTAATGAGGTCTTAGTTTCATAGAATTATGTGTTGAGTCAGTTTCATAGAATTATGTGTTGAGTCTTTGGAATAGGAGGTTGTAAGTTCAACGAACTTTGAGGATAGAATTATGAGGAGTTATCTAAGGTTTGGGGCCCTACAGTTCTTAGGAAATAAGTTTATGGGATTGAAGGTGGTAGGTTCAACAAGCATTTGGGGGATTTATTAAATTGGAAGTTTTAGATCTTGCCGACTTTGATAAGTTGTCTTTAATAAGCAGTTGACTACATTTGAGGTTTTCGAATTTTGTAAGTTTTATAAGGTGAATGTTTTAGATTTAAGGTCATCGATCTTGAGGATTTCGGAGAATGATTCTTATCTTGTTTGAGGTTTTAGAATTGCAGAGTTAAAGGACTGATTCGTAATAAGATTTAAGTTTTTAATTCTGCAGGCTTAGTGAGCTAGTTTGATTTATTTTGGAGATTGATTAATTGGTGACCATTAAATGGAGTTGGTCAGAGTTGGGTTATTGATATAAGGATTTTCAATGGGAGTATTTCTTTGAGTATTGAAGGTATTGATCTAGTTCGGGTATTTTCTAAGGATTGAAGATGTCGGTATAGTTCAGAACATGATTGTTATTAGTTTGAGGATTTAAGTGGAAAGTTTTAGGATTGATCTATATAAAGTTTAAGGATAATAGATGGTGGGGATCTAGGAAAAAGATTCTTGTTATTTTTCGAGGATATAAATCTAGATGATGGAAATGATGATGATGAACCACTTGCACGTTTGGAGGATTTTTGGTTTCGGCTAAGAGTGCATGAGATCAATGCGTAGTAGTGGTGAGTGTGTATGGATTTCGGAGAGTATATGTTGTAATCGCATTTTATTGGAAGAAGTGGATTCGGTAGGTGTTGAAGAGGAGATGACATGACTGTATTAGGTTCAAAAGACTTTGGCCTTGATTTTTGAGGAGTTGATTGAAGGGTACAATCGAATCGGGTTACTCCATGTATTGATGGTTGGCAATAATTGTTGTGATTACTTTCAGGAATTAATTGTGACTTGAGGTCACATAGGAATTTAAATTTTTGAGACTATACTTTCCTCTGGAAATGAAGCGTCAAGTTGGGTGAGTTAAGGACATTGTTATTTAACTTAAAGAGAGATTGATGGGTTGCCATGTCTGGTGTTTGATAAAATCTTGGAAGTTCAAGCTTAGGCATCATCGGTGGTTAGCATAATCAAGTATGTGAGTTAATATAGCATAAATACCTATGAGTGGTTTGCAATAGTTTTTGGTGGATTGAAGGGTTGAGCAGTATAGCTTGTCTTGAGGCTTTTTAGTGTTGTGCTATTGAAGGAGCTAGTTGTGTTAGTACTAGCTTATAGGAGTAGAAGTAAGTGGGCGAGTTACCTTGAAGATTTCGGTAATGTTATGGTGTAGGCGATAGTAGTTCGTAGTGAGTTTAGTCATGCTAGATTTTATATTATTTAGAATTTAGGTGATGAGTTTTTGAGTTTAGATTGTCGGGTAGAAGTTTATAGGCGCTCTTACTGGTTGGTTGGACTAGATTTGAGCCTTTTAAAGTATGATCCTTATCTTAAGATGAGCAGGTGTTTTTGGGGTGATGTTACTTGTTTCCAATTTGGGATGCTAAGGTTGATTAATATTGATTTCGTTTAGGGCTATGGGAGTTAATCGAGGAATATGTGTGATAATTCATAATTTTGGAAGAGGGTTTTTCTACCAAAGTATGGTAAGAGTTTTGGTTAGTAGTGGAGCCACCTTGTAATCAATGGTATTACTTTTATGAGGATATAAATTTTATGTAGGTGATAAATTATCAGAGTGCGCAGCAGGAGTGTGATATTTTTTGTTGTGATTAGGAGTTCAATTTGTGTCGATTTTGAGGAATTAGTAGAGATTTGAATTTTTGAACTGATACTTGTATTTGGAGATTAATCTTTTGGTTATACAAATTTTGTTATTGATGGTTAACTTTGGAAGTGGCCATTAGGTTACCAAAGTGTAGTATACTATGGAGGTTTGGAAGTTATAGCATAGGAGTCGATTGAGGTTAGTATAGATTGTCGAATGGAGCTATTAATCATTGGGATTCCTTCGGTTTTGTTAAAGTTTTGTGGATTTGGAGATTTTGGATTACATGACTGCTCTAGGAGTTATAGACGTGATGTGCCATTGGGAGATTAGTGTGAGTAGAATGGGATTGCCTAGAAGAGTAGACTTGGAATTGCATTACTCATGCTTGTTGGGAGTTGTTGATGGTATGACTTTCTTAAGCATGTTCGGTGATGTATCTCATAACTGCTTTAGCGTTGATGTTTGACCTTGCAAATTTCGAGGACGAAATTTTATTTAAGGGGGGGAGAATGTAACACCCCGTATTTTAGTGTATTTTGAATGAAGGATTATTTTAATTGATTTAAGGATTTGTATCTTGTTTTAAAATTCAGGGAGTTTTATTATATTATTTTATAATATTTTAAGCTGTGAAAATTATTTATTTTATATGTTTTCTTGATATTAATTACTGTTTTGCATTTAAAGTGATCTTTAATTTAAATTGGTTTGTTTTTGAAGTTTAAAATTATTATTGTTTTAATTAAGCATTTCACTGCGTTTGAATTATTTTATTTAGTTAGTAGTTTTAAAATCCTTTTCGTTGGATCATTTTCGAGACCCCAGAGGTGAGGACTGGATCTCTTCTTTTTCCCTTCCCTTTTCTTTTTCTCTTTTTCTTTCTTTTCTTCCTTTTTCTTTTCTTTCTCCTCCTTCCCGTGCGCGACCCAGCCCCCCCTTTCCTTCGTCCATTTCACTCATCACCACCCAGCACCGCCTTTGGCCCGCTGTGCACGATACCGCCGGCACCATCGGCTTCCCCGTGCACCGGCGACCTTACCCACCCAATATCTGGTTGGCTAACGCCGCCGTTAGCCGCCACGAGCCGCTTGAACCCGCGGTGGTTTTTCCTCCGTTCCGCCTCCGTCCGGCCACCATTGGCTACCATTTCTTCACCACTTCTTCACCAGCCCAATACCAAATTTTTCCACCCAAACCCGGCCCCGATCTGTCACCGGTGAAGCCCAGCCAAGCTCACACCCGATTTTGCCTATCCGGCCTTCTACCGCCGTTTTGGCCACCATCCACGGCCAAAGGCCACCACCATTAGCTTCACCACCTCCCATAGGCCCTACTCTACCGTTCCCAAGTCTTCGTTTGACCTCGGGTAAATTTTGGGTTCACTGTGTTTTCGGTCACAGTGTTTTTACACTGTGAAGTTGCGGTTTTGGTGCTTTTCGCTCTTCCGTGATCCTTCGAAAATATTTTCATAGCGCTGTAAGTATTTCCTAAACAATCTTTTGAGATTTAAATATATTTTTTTGCTCTAATTATTTATACTATGTTCTGATTGGTTCCGGACTGAGTCTGAGGAGAATTCGGGGGTGGATGGATTGAGGACGGAGAATTTGTGTATTGGTTATGTTGTGTTCTGATTGGTTGTTTGTTATGGTTATTGTGAGTTGGTACATTGCATATTGCACGCATGTTCATGTTTGTAAAATGAAAACTGGGTTTTCGTGTAATTGCATTCATGATCATGTGGTTATTTTGAAAACTGGGTTTTCACGAGGAAATGGATTTTTGGGTGCGTGTGTATCACGACCCCAAGCCGAGATGGGGCATTATCTCGGTGGAGCTCCTCTAGTCACTCGGGAGCGGATTATACTGAGTGACATCCCCTGGGTTGTCGCCGGGCGACAACGGGATCGGACGTTGGGCGTCCCGACTCCGTGGCCCTTCTGCTGGCGGGGGCTAGAGGATGACCTGGCCACGAACGCACCGGGTGCGGAACTGGGCATCGCTCGTAAATTAGCTAGGACTTGCGGATGGTCCATAGGGGAGACCATGGTGCATATGAATTAATGGATAAATGAAAAAATGGCTGTTTTCTGGGAAAAGAGCGTGAGTTGATTTTGTGTGTCATTTTCTGGAAAAATGACGGATTAATGTTTTTGGGCCAAAACGTGATTTTTGGCGTGGGTTGCATTTATTGCATATTGCATCATAGGCATGCATGATTAGTTGCTTAAATATGTTTTTATTTCAGGATTGGTTAGGTTATAACTTACCTGTGGTACCATTTAATGGTACTGCAGATTTTGATTATGATGTTGCAGGTGCCGAGCCTGAGGATTTGACTCCGCCGGAGGAGTGATCTGGGATCACTCGGGTTATGTTTCTATTTTCTTCTTTTGTATATTTTATGGGACATTTGGTTTATGTTTTAAACGCTTTGTATTTGGATATCTGTATTAAACTAAAATTCTGGTACTAGAGACTTAATTATTATTATCCGCTGCGTATTTATTTTGTGCACTGTTTATTTGTTGCACACACTTGGCACTTGTTCGTTGGGATGTATGACTGTGTGTCATCATCCTGACGTCACGATTTTCAAGGCTTTTTGTACGTGGGAGTCGGGGCGTCACAATAGACAATCAAGTTTTTTAGACGCAAAGCTAGTTTATCAGCCATCTTTGATCTGGAGGAGTGTTTGGCATGCTAGGGAGTTGGTAAAGGATGGTATAAGGTGGAGAGTGGGTGATGGAAGCAAGATGAAAATATGGGGTGAGAAGTGGTTACCTTCCCCTTTTCTTTTTCTATACAATCACCTATTTCTGTTTTGTAGGTTGAGGCAAAAGTTGAGGAACTAATTGATAAGCAAATGGGGGAATGGAAGGAAGTTTTGATTCGAGCAATTTTCTCTCTTAATGAAGCTGAACATATACTGAGTATTCCATTAAGTAAAGGATTGGCATAAGACAAACTGTTTGGGGCCCATCCAAGAAAGGCTAATTCTCTGTTGGCAGTGCATACTTCCTGTAGATAGATAGATTAAAAAGTTTTCAAGGTGAAAGTTCCAAGAAAGGTTTTATGGACGAAAGGTGGAGTAATATTTGGAATCTTATAGTGCCTAGTACAACAAAAATATTTCTATGGAAGGCTGGAAACAATTTACTGCCAACCAAGGAGAATTTGTACAGAAAAAAGATAGTGACAGGAAAATCATGCCCAATCTGTTTTGCAGAATCTGAAACTATTATGCATGTTGTTTGGGAGTGTCCAGTAGCTAATGATGTCTGTGCAAAAATAAGATGTGGGGTTCAAAAATGGAATAGAGAAGAATCTGACTTCATGCTTACGTGGCAGAAGTTGATAAACAAGTTAAATAAGGAACAACTAGAACTTATGGCAGTGTTGTTCAGAAGACAGTGGATAAGAAGAAATCTGTTTGTGTTCGAAATGAAGGTAGTCTGATTGCAGAAGGCAAGTGATTCTTTACTTGATTACAAGGTGGCTCAGGCTCTCCAGAAACATACAAAGTAGGGTCAAGTGGGTGAAAGGGGTATATTGAAGTGGGAAAAACCAACTCCTGATTTAGTGAAGATTAATTGGGATGTTTCATTGGATGTGAATGATAGAAGAATGGGAATGGGTATCATTATAAGAGATGAGGAAGGGGAAGCTTTAGTGGCTGTTTGTGATCAAAAGAACCATGTTGAAAACCCAATGGTGGCAGAGAGTTATGCTTTGAGGATGGCTATAGAATTGTGTAGGGATCTTAACATTCATAAGGAAATTTTTGAAGGGGATGCAAAGTTTGTGATCACGGTAATCCAAAGGGAAGCTGAGGAATTGTCTATGGTGGGTTCTATAGTTGAAGAAATTACGTTCTTTTTTCATAGGATGCCTAATTGGCAATTATTGTTTGCTTATAGAGAGAAAAATACTACAGCACATGTGTTAGCTAGGAAGGCTTTTGAGTTTTAAAGAAAAAGCAGTATGGATAGAAGAGATGCCAGAATTTATTGTAAATGAGACAGAATGTGTAATTCTTGACTTCTATCAATGAAATATTGAGGTTATTTGAAAAAAAAAAAGGTTTTCTTCCCCAAATAGCATAGTCTATTTATGGTATCTAGAGCTATACAAGGAATAACTTCCCTTCTTCTCGCAAACCTACATAGAAAAATCTATGGCCAACCCAAAATCTTCAGATGTCATCTCTTTTTCCCTCCCACCCACCTTCAACCCCACTATCATAAATTCTTCCACACTTCATCACCATCAAACTCACAATCGATAATTACCTCATGTCGAAAGCACGTGTTGTTCCATTCCTTAAGGGTCATCGTTTCTTTGGGTTTGTTGATGGCTCTAATCCAAAGTCCCCTCCCACGATTGATGGTCTGGCAAATCCTGATTATTCCAACTAGGTTTTGCAAGATCAACTGATTTATTCTACAATTAATGCCTCTCTTTTGGACACTGTTCTCGCTCTCAGGTCTTAAAATTGCTCTACCTCATATGATGTTTGGAACACTCTACACACTATGTTCTCAGCACAGTCATCTCGCTCATATTATGCAAACAAAATTCCAGTCACTACTTTAAAAAAAAGGGTTTGATTCCATCTCAGAATACTTCAATAAAGCCACCTCTCTAGCTGCGACTTTAGGAGCTACCGGCCAACCCCTTTCATCCATTGAATTTGTCATATACTTACTTGTTGGTCTTGGGAGCGATTATGAGTCTATTATCACCTCCTTAACTACTTAGCCGGAGCGTCTTTCTACTCCTTAAGTGTTTAGTTATTTACTAAATCATGAATCAAGAATTGCTCATCAAACTAACTCTTTACTTTTAGGTTCCCCTCTTGTAGCTCACAATACCACTTGGTAGTTCATTTCTAGACCTATCTCGGGTAAAGGCAGGGGCAATTTTTATCGTGGTTGACGAGGTCGTGGAGGACATTGCAACAGCACAGCTCCTTTTTCCAATTGATCCCTTGGTAGACCCGTGTGCTAGGTTTGCCAAAAACTTAGGCACACGGCCATAGCCTGTTATCACTGGTTCAATCAGGCTTAACAAGCCCCTGCATCCACTTCTTTGGCTGCTCATTACACGGCTGCACCTTCTCATGCTTCTAACTCCAGTGCATGGTTCCTGGATACTGCTGCTACGACCCATTTTACTGTGGACTTTTCCAATGTAAACTTCGATGCTGTGTCTTATCAAGAATCCAACCAAGTCAGCATTGGTGATACATACTCCCAATTTAGAACATTGGATCTGCTCATTTACACTCTCTTTTGGCAAATTTCTACTCCATAAACTCCTTTATATTCTTTCCATTACTCACAATTTACTTCCCGTCCGTCAATTTTGTCTTGATAACTCAGTATTCTTTGAATTTCACTCCAATTATGTTTTTGTGAAGGATTTGCACACCCAAGTAGCTTTTCTTCAGGGCCATGTGAGGAATGGGCTATATGAATTACCTACTGATGTTTTGGCAAAACTAGCTCTTGTTCATTCTAGTTCCTTTTGGCAACAAGCATTAATCGATGAACGTACATCTACACAAACTTTGCACTCCCATCTTGGCCATCCAAGCCCTCACACAACTACCTTTATAATAAAATTTTTTTAGCTTCCTATTAATAGCCATACCCGAATGCTCCCTTGTTCTGCATGTCCTCAAGCAAAATCACATACTCTATCTCACCCTCCCACCTAGGGGTGAGCATCGGTCGGTCCAGACCGAGAAAACCGGACCGGACCGGACCGGTCTGATCCAAAAAAAATTGGACCGAATGAATTCGGTCCGGCTATTTTTCGGACCGGTTTGGTTGTTTTTCGGACTGGACCGAACCGAATATATTCTATATTTTTTTTATATTTGTTTTTATATATAATTATACTATATTATAATTAAGTATAGACTATTAATACTATTATATATTTATATAGTTATACTAAGGATTATATTAGTTGTTATATTAGTTTAGTTATACTATATTATAGTGATTTATTATAAGTTATAACTATATTATATATTAGTATAAGTTATAATGATTTAGTATAGTTATAAGTATAGACTATAAACTATAGTTATACTTATACAATCATACTTATACTAATATTACTAATATATAGCTATAGTCTATACTATATTACTAATAGTGTAATACTTTATACTAATACTATTATACAGTTATACTAATAGTTATATTAGTTTAGTTATACTATATTATAGTGATTTAATATAACTGTATTATATATTAGTATAAGTTATAATGATTTAGTATAATTATAACTATTAACTATAGATTATAGTTATACTTATACAATTATACTTATACTAATATTACTAATATATAGCTATAGCCTATACTATACTACTAATAGTCTAATATTTTGTACTAATACTATTATATAGTTATACTAATAGTTATATTAGTTTTGTTATACCATATTATAGTGATTTATTATAACTGTATTATATATTAGTATAAGTTATAATGATTTAGTATAGTTATAACTATTAACTATAGATTATACTTATACAATTATACTTAGACTAATATTACTAATATATAGCTATAGCCTATACTATATTACTAATAGTCTAATACTTTATACTAATACTATTATATAGTTATACTAATAGTTATATTAGTTTTGTTATACCATATTATAGTATTTATTATAACTATATTATATATTAGTATAAGTTATAATGATTTAGTATAGTTATGACTATTAACTATAGATTATACTTATACTAATATTACTAATATATAGCTAGAGCCTATAGCCTATACTATATTACTAATAGTCTAATACTTTATACTAATACTATTATATAGTTATACTAATAGTTATATTAATTTTGTTATACCATATTATAGTGATTTATTATAACTATATTATATATTAGTATAAGTTATAATGATTTAGTATAGTTATAACTATTAACTATAGATTATACTTATACTTATACTAATATTACTAATATATAGCTATAGCCTATACTATATTACTAATAATCTAATACTTTATACTAATACTATTATATAGTTATAATTTATACTAATCATGATTCATAATAACTAATCATTATAAGTCAATTACTATATATATTTAGTATCAATGTATTAATATATTCTTTAATGTATTACTAATATTATTAAGTATTCAGTGTTATAGTATAAATTATAATATATGTATAATTTATAAATTTATAATACTATGTATAATTAAATATTTTATTCTTATTTATAATAGTATGTTAGCTATGTATCTTTCTTAATTATGGATATAATATGTATGGATAATTAAATTATTCATGCGTATTGCTTCATATACAAAATGTTAAAAGTTGTATATGGCTCATTATATATTAACATACTTTAAGTTAGTAATAAAGTAATAATTAACATCATCAATAATGTAATTTTTATCTAATTTATTATCATTGACCATATAAAATATTTTTTTATTGAGTTTGTTATATAATCCACATTAATAAGTCACTTAGTTTAATTTAGTATTGTAAATATTTTTTTTATTAATTGATTTATAAAAAAAATAATAATAAAAAAAAGAGGCCGGACAGAACCGGACCGGACCGAAAGCTACCGGTCCGGTCCGGTCCCCTTGGGTGTTCGGTCCGGTCTAATTGATGGACCGAAAACTTTCGGTCCATCGTCGGATCAGACCAGACCGGACCGTGTGCAGCCCTACTCCCACCACCTCTAGATCAACCAAACCTTTTTATCTTTTACTTTTTTATATTTGGGGACCAGCGCCTATGCCCTCCTCCACTGGTTGTCAGTTTTATTTGTCTGTAGTTGACGAATTTTCTAAATATTTTTGGCTTTTTCCACTTCAATCCAAATTAGATATTACGACTATTTTTTTAGCTTTGCTAAATATATTAATAATATCTTTCTTTATATGTTGCTTCTGTCCAAACAAATTGGAAAGGGAAATTTCGACCTTTACACAAAATTTTTCAATCCACTAGCATCAGTCATTGCGTGACGTATCCTTATTCACATACCCAAAATGGCATTGTTGAACAAAGACATTGTCACATTGTGGAAACTGGGCCCTCCCTTTTTGCCCATGCTTTTGTCCCACAAAACTTTTGGGCCGCAGCCTTTTTAACGGTTGTATTCCTTATAAACCGAATGCCCACACTAATCTTTAATCACAAATCTCCATTTCAACTTCTCTTTCATAATCTACTGGATTATAATTTTCTACAGACTTTTGTGTGTCAATGTTGGCCAAATTTATGTCCCTTCAATCGCCACAAATTAGACTTTAGGTCTAAATCATGTGTTTTTATGAGCTATAACCCAGACCATAAGGGGTATTGCTATCTTCACAACCCTACAGGTTGGACCTATATCTCCCATGATGTTCAATTTCATGAAGATATTTTCCCGTTTGCATCAAGTCCTCAAACTGCCTGTGTTAACAACTCGGCAAACCCATCTTCAGGCCTATTTACGTTGTCTCCCTCACAAACACGTCTAGCTATGCCGCAACCCTCCCCTGCTCCAAACCCTTCTTTGCAACTCCAACCCACTTCGACACACCCTATGATAAAACGTTCCCTGAACTACATCTATCCTCCCCTTCACTGATCAAATGGCACCATCCCCTGGCCACCCTCCAAACCATCCTTCCAACTCAGGGCCTCTATCTCCTCCCTCGTCCCAGAAGAACCCACCTCCTTCACGGAGGCCTCCAAGTATCCTGAACTACATGCGGGCATGGCTTCCAAATTTGAAGCACTTCTCCTTAACTAGACATGGGATTTAATCTCTTACCCTTTTCCCTTAGCATTCTCGGGTCCAAGTGGGTTCTCAAAACCAAACGGTGTGCCGATGGCACCCTTGAGTGATGTAAGGCTCACCTTGTAGCGGAAGGGTTTCATCAGCAAGCTGGGGTTGATTTCACCGAGACCTATAGCCCCGTTGTGAAACCCGTGACTGTTCGCCTTCTCCGCTCTATTGCAGTTTCCTCATCCTGACCAATACATCAATTGGATATCCAAAATGCTTTCTTGCATGGGGACTTGGAGGAGGATGTTTACATGCATCAACCCCCGGGGTTTGCAAATACAGATTACACTACTCATATCTGTGAGCTGCGTAAGTCTCTCTACGGCCTCAAACAAACCCCTTGGGCTTGTTCTCGAAATTAAGCAAGAAATTGTTGTCTATTGGTTTTCATGCTTCTAAATCCGATTCATCCTTGTTTATTTTCTGCAATGGTACTGATTTGGTGTATGTGTTAATCTATGTGGATGACACTATTGTTATCGGCTCTAGTAAGGCTCTTATTTATGATTTTCTTACTACATTGTGTGCTTCATTTCTAGTTAAATCGAGGTCCATAAAGACTTCGGGTCATTGAACTATTTTTTAGGAATCGAGGTCCATAGAAATTCTCATGGTTTATTTATGTCTCAAATCAAATATGTCACTGACTTGCTTACGTACAAATATGCATAACTTTAAGTCAGTGCCAACTCCCATGTCCACATCTGCCAAACTCACTGCCTTGCAGGGTTCCTCATTTGAGGACCCTCAACTTTACAACAACATTGTTGGGAGTCTCCATATCTTGATTTTACACGACCTGACATCTCCTTTGCCGTTAATAAAGTTTACAGATTTATGCACTCTCCTAGAGTCTCTCACTGGCAAGTTGTTAAATGCATTCTTAGGTACTTGCATCTCACCTTTCACTTTGGTTTGCATTTTACCATTTCCTCTCCTTTTCCTTTGTCTACCTTCTCCGATGCTGACTGGGTCGGATGCCTTGATGATCGCAAATCCGCTGGTGGGTTTTGGGTGTATTTTGGTTCACATCTGATATCTTGGGGATCTAAGAAACAGCCTACCATCGCTCGATCTTCCACTGAAGCTGAGTACAAAGCTGTTGCTAACACTACTTGTGAATTACTTTGGCTACAATCATTACTTGGTGAACTTGGTATATTTTTGTCTGATCTGCCTACACTTTGGTGTATAATCTCGGTGCAACATATTTATCTATTAATTTTGTTTTACTTTGTGCGAGAGTGTGTGGCTGCCAAAGCACTTAAAGTTTCATTTATCTGCAGCAAAGATCAGCTTGTGGACGTATTGACCAAGCCTCTATCTATTCCTCAATTTAATTTTCTTCAATCAAGCCTCACCATCTCTCCAGTGCCGCTCGATTTGTGGGGAATATCAAGATAGATTTCTCAAGAAACAATTGCGGCAATAGAGTCCTCAAACAAGCAGGAGCAGTGCACAAAGGCATTACCAGACTCGAAGCTTCCAGAAGAAGAACCTTGCAACCACGAATAACAGAGTCACAAGTGTCCTAGCTCTAGAAGATTCTGTCAGAACATAATGCATGACTATGAACCGTATGATCTGATTTTTTTTTGCAAAACCTGTATAAATATAGCTTAGGAAATATATGTACGAGAGATGAGAATATGAAAAGAAAATATGAATCAAAGATGATTTTATTTGTGGCATTTCCTCGAGCACTTTCTGTGAATCTGTACACTATCAGTTTTCTTCCCAAATAGCATAGTCTCTTTACTTTAGCATCAGTTGTTATCAATTTATCATTCATCACCTTCTTATCACTTATCAAATATTTATTATTTATCCTTAATTAGAGGGAGTTTAGCTAGTTATTGAATTGCTATGTCGGTTGTTGCCGTCTATAGTGTAGGTCTATTGTCTATTTAATCAGACGCCATTAATGAATTATAAAGATGCTGGTTTGTCAATTTGTTATTCTAGTACTATGTGGGTTCATTGTTAATATATTGAATAATGGTGTCCAGAGCCAGGCTACTCGAATAATTGGGAGGTCTGGTTTCCCTCGAATGAAACCAGAAAATACTGGATTGTGCAAGTGACACCCAACTATAGATCGAAAAAGGAACAAACCTGTAGTTTCTCAGGATTTCCCCATTGTTTCTCAACTTGTTACAAGGTATTTTTCACAGAAATAGCAGCAATCTACCATGGAGGGAAGAGTTTCATAGCTAGAGTGAATGACCATGCAATAAAAGCGATATCAGAAGGCAACAATAGTTAATAGAAATGGTGGCTGGAGTACTAGTCTAGTTCTTATCAACCAAACCAAAATATGATTAAGCTGGGGAATACCCCAAATTTTCAGCCCTATCAACAACAAACGCAAAGAATGGTGAAACTTGAGTTTCCGTGATTCAATGGAGTAGAGGATCCAACAAGCTAGGCATGTCGGGTGGAACAATTCTTTTCATACCAAAGGACACCGCTTGAAGAAAGGGTGGCATTAGGCTCTTTCCACCTATAGAAGGATCAGAAGCTCCTAAAACAAGAAGGGAAAGAGATAACAATGAATACTTCTGTCCTCCACAACAATGAATTATTCAGTCATGATCGATCTCCGGGCCCAAATATTCACAAAAAAAATCAACAAATGAATAAAAACTTATTCGCATCAATAGCAAACGACGTTGCATGCATTTCCATACAGGCCAGTCTATCCCAGAGCAGCTGCAAAAGCAAGCAGACTACATATAATTTCAGATACCCATAATATAAACCCATGCTATCTCCCATGACGTCTCGTACTGCTATGCCTCAGAAAGTTGATCTCAAGGATGAATCTGTGACATGCTGTGCTGCGCAGTTGAAATGTATGTTTGAGCGCTGTGACACGGACAAAGACGGCAGGCTTAGCCAGGTAGAGCTGCAAAAGAGCTGGGAGTTGAATTNGGGGGGGGGGGGGGGGGTGGTGGAGTTGTGGGTTGTGTACCTTGCAAGCTTCAGCTTTCTTACTTGATCAAAGGAATATATAGACTTTGTTCGACTAATTTAATAACCCTTTCAGCCAAGCAATATTGGATTTCCAGTTTTTATACGAAGATCAGTACCAATATCACGTAAGAAAATAATTAATGTGCTGATTGGAACATAATCAGGCTAAAATAATCCATTCAAACTGTCTATGATTACTTCAATGATTCTTAATTGGTGTTCATTCGACTTATTTCGTTAACAAACATGTTTCTTCGAATCATTCGATCTTTTTTACATGATATTCCTTTGTAGAAATTAAATGAGGGCACCGATCGTGAAGTCTTGTCATCTTTTTAAAAAGAAAAAAAGAATCATTTGATTCTGATAATGTTATAAATAGGTAAAGTTGGGGATTATATATAATCTGATAAATTTCTTTTGTCGTAGTCTTCATAAACGCCAAAATATATTGGTTCTAAGTCTCTCTTCCTCTCTAGCTCTTCTGATATTACTACAACAAAAATTTCTTTTTGGGATGATTTTTGTTTGGGGAGAAATGAATTTTAGAAATTTCATCCCTAAAAAATGACGGAAGGCGTTTACCGTTTGAACATGATATGTAGGGACAAAAAGTTTTATCACTAATAAAATGACCATTCGAACATTGACCAAAAATGTTCGAACAAAATAAAATAAACATTTGAACAGATATTATATATGGTCTAACGATAATTTGGCGCGTGAAGTGACAAAATTTAGCAAGACATTACCGTTCGAACAACATATAACAAATTCGAATGTCAAGGTTAATCAATATTCAAACAGGTATAATATATGATCCAATATGAAATTGATAGGTTAAGTCACTAAATTTAGCAAGACATTAAATTGCCGTTCGAACAGGTTATTATACCATTCAAATGAATACATTAACCAATATTTGAATGTAAAATAAAGAATTCGAACAAAATTTATTGCAAAAATATCTAGAGGGAATGGAGAAACGTTCGAACGGTATATATTCCATTCGAATGGTGACACAATTTTTTAAAATTTTTTATGGCAACACAATACCTTACTTAATTACGGATAAATATTTAATTTATATAAAAAATTAGCAATTAAATAATAGAAAGAATAGAAATTAGTAATTAATTTAGAAAAGACAAACACGATTTAATTTAGAATTAAATTACAATCCCAACTCTCTAAACACATCCTCGACTGCAGCTAAGCATGTCTCTAGATGTGTTAGTTGAGTACTAATCATGACGTAAGTTACAGACATGGTTTCAATTTCTGTACGTAAGTCAGAGATGCTAGCATTAATCTTTGTATGTAAGTCAGAGATGGCACTACGGATCTCCGTACGCACTGTATCAATCATCACTGATATTTGTCAGATCTCTACATGCACTATATCTTCCATCTCCACACGAGTAAATGTGCATGATGCCTCGGCTTGCATAGATGTCTCACCAGCCGATACTCCATCATCTCTCGGGTGTGCATCTCCTTGAGTATCAACCGGCTTTGGAGTAGGACCACGAAGACGAAGTCTCGAGTGACTCGTGCTTTGTGACAGGGTGGAGGAGTTGATTGGTCCAATTGACTCTCAGATACGCTCTACAATATTTGGTAGGACTCCGGCCTGTAATAGAAATCTTGTGATTAGGATCCCTAATGGTAGTAAATATGTCGTAATATACTGGGCCTATGATCGAATCCTAGTGAATATATAATCCACTAGGTCGATATGCACCCCATGAGTGATGCGTATCATAAACTTCGCCCAATCCATGCCAACCTCAGTCTTGTGCTGCAGAGGATCAATATTGTTGGCGATGATCAAGTTCATGATCTTGAAGAAAACATATAGATCTGTTTGTTTGATGCTCTTCGTCCCATTATAGGGACCAACAACCAATTGCCTCACCTTATTATTAGAAAGGTTGTTGAGATAATCTCTATTAGAGCCCTCATCCTCAGCCATCTTTACATCACCCGTAGCTAAAGACTCCCTGGGCACCACGTTCGGATACGTTGTGTGCAATCATTGGATACCAATAAAATCGACAAATCTGTCAGCTGATAATGTAATTGAGGCTTTGTGGACCAAGCTCTCTATAAAAATCTTAGACGATGTCAATATATGAAACAAGGTGCCATGCTTCGTTCTTCTAGTCAAGGATTGGTTTCCAACTACGCTTATGGATGATAGCTGGCAAGGAATGACCCTCCTAGAGAAGATCTTGAAAGTCAAAGTCCTCTCTCGAACTGCTTCGCTGGAGGGTTGTCTTAGTCTACCACGCTTTCGTCCCCTATAAAACATTGTCAACCTGAAATTTAAAAAATAAAGTTAAGAAAATTAGTTATAAAATATCATACATAAATCTAAATAAATTATATGATAATTAATATAATTTAAAACTCTTTTGGGTTACACCATTCGAACAAATAATTAAGTGTTCGAACAATACAAAAAATTTCAAACGGTTACACAATTGTTCAAACATTATGGAAAGCATAAAAGTGTTCAAACGTTAAACATATGTGTTCGAATGCTTTCGATCGGTCACTCAACCATTCGAGAAATGATTCACATCCATTCAAACGAATAAACCATCATTTTCGAATAAATAAACCATCTTTCAAATGGTTTCTAGATTGAGCTTGGCATTGGTCGAGTCAACTTGGTGGGCATTGGAATGAAAGGAATCCACCGATTCCTTTCGTTCTTCCACAAATAATCACATATAAGGCCGGCATGTGCATAGAGGCATTTGACCTTGTGTTTTTTAGCCACCTACGGTGTCAATCGATGAAAACTATTCATTTTCCTATTTTCTATAAAAAAAAAATTGAAAATAATATAGAATAAACCTATTAGACGTTAGTAAGTTGTGTACCTCTTTACTGGAAGTGATACTTGACGGTGGCAGTGACGACGATGGTTCAAAGGTAGAGGAGCATTTGATGGCGTATGTGGAGGGTTTAGAGAGAGAGAGAATGGGATCGATCGAGAAGTTCAAATGTTAAATGTGTTCTACCGTTAAACCGTATGTTTTACAATCGAACGGTACCTGTTTGAACATTGAAATGTTCGACCAATGTTTCATACGAGGTACTGTTTGAGCACCAATATTTACCGTTTGAAGGTTACCTCGTGTATACTAATATATTACTAACAATAAAGTTTTGAAAATGATAGTATGACTCTCAAATATGCCATCCATATATTTTTATTTTATTTATTTATTTTTATTCTTTTTAATGGTTAAGGATATTTAAAAAATACTTAAAGAAAAATAAAAACAAAAGTTATTTGTACTAGTTTTGGAGTGCACATTTGGTGTGCACCCTAGCATTGCCTATAAAGCTAAAATCCACTGAGACTTGGGTCCCGATGGTGTCTACCAACACCTTTTTTGTTTAAAGATATAAGAAAAATGTGTAAAAAATAAAACATAAAATAAAAAAGTCATTATGCCTTATCGGTAGAATTAGTTGCGCTACACCCTTAGTGGGTCTAGAACAACTCTACTACTAATATTGTAATATAGTAGTATACTTTATGGTATACTACTATACTACTACGTACTAAAAACTACCTTAATTAATATACTATATTATACTCTACTATACTACACTACACTATAGTCTAATACTATACTATACTAATACTAATACTAATACCATAATACTATATATATTAATTAATAACTTTATAAATCACTATAACTATAATATAGTATTAGTATATATATTATACTATACTAAACTATAATATACGGTATATAAATAAAATAGTGATATACTATACTAAACTATACTATATTATACTATAGTAAACTTATACTCATACTATACTATACTATACTATACTATATTACACTATACTACCATTATACTATACTAAAAATATACTAATACTATACTAAACTTAAACTAATACTATACAATACTTTTTTTTTTTTTGAGAAATAGGTGCACTTGTATTAATAGATCAACTAAGGAGGTTGTGAATACAATGAGGATAATCCTCTATATGGATAGACTCCAAAGGGAGGTCTAGTGAACTTTTGGCCAAACAGTGGGCCATTGCATTTAACTGGCGTGGAACATACAAGACTTTCCTAACACCTACTAGTAGAAGTAGCTTCTTGATGTCGACTATGAGCATGCCTATAGGACTCCAGCTGACCTCTTGTCCAATAATTGCCTTAACCACATTCAAAGAGTTGCCTTCGAGGATGATGGGGTTGAGGCCTAGTTCATAGCAGAATTTGACTGCTCGAAGTGCTGCAATTGCTTCTCCCAGTAGAGGGTCAGGATATGAGGCACATGAGGATCGTAAGGTGCCCATGACACATCCATTCTAGTCCCTGATGATCACTCCTATACCTACTCTGTAGTTGATGTTGTCAATGGCATCATCCCAATTGATTTTGAATTGGTTTAAAGGGAGTTTGCACCACTGAGTAGGGAGAGTGAGAGGCAGGAGGGTCGTATGCACTTGGACTTTCTTTGATAAATTGTACTCTGAGAAAGTTGAGGTAGCTTGGTTTGTCACTTGTTGAGGAGAAAGGAAGTGGGATTCAAACACCCATTTGCATCTTCTATGCTAGAGCCGTTTGGTGGTGATTGCCAAAATAGATTGATCTTCCACAGTAAGTGAGGAAAGGAGATTGTCTAGGATCAAGCTGAAAGGAGCATCATTGATGTTGCATTTTTTGATTCTTCTAGAGCTGCAGCTCCAGACATCTTGGGCAGCTTTGCACATCCATAAAGCATGGGAGGTTGTCTCAGGTTGAAGTAGGTAGATTGTTGGGCAAAGGGGCGTGTCAACTATCTTTTTCTTGTACAGGTTCAGCTTTGTGGGAAGAATGTCTTTGGCAGACCTCCATAGGAACATCTTGGTTGAATCGGGGACATCTAGTTGCCAAATGAGTTTCCATAAACCTGGAGGGTTTGGAGGAGTGGATGGTTGACCAAGATTGTTTGAGGAGATAGAAACTTGAAGGTGGTAAGCTGATTTAACAGAGAATTTACCATTGGTGGTGCATCTCCAAGCTAACTGATCAGGGCTATTATAGGGACTAATGGAAAGTTTTGAGATAGAAGAGGCCTCTTCTTCATTGAAGGTGAGATGGAGGAAAGGAGTGTTCCATTGGAGAGTGTCTTGGTCGATGAGCTTGGAGACAGTTGCCTTAGGTTCATGGATTTTGGGAGGGGATTGGATTTTGTATGAGGAAGGGGTGGGGATCCATCTATCAAGCCAAATTTTGACTGATCTTCCATTACCAATTCTCCAGATTAGGCCTTCAAGAAGGAGAGGTTGAGGTGCAGTGATACTTTTCCAAACAAAAGAGTCATAACGCCTAACTTTTGCACTATGGAAATTAGAATGGAGAAAGTATTTAGCTTGAAGGACTCGGGCAGCTAGAGATGAGGGATAGGTGAGAAGTCTCCAACCTTGTTTGGCCAGTAAAGCTAGATTAAAATTTTCAAAGTCCCTGAAACCCAGACCCCCTCCTTGCTTAGACATTCCTTTTTCTTTCTTTTTTTTTTTTTTCCAGCTGAGCCAGTGTATCTTTGTTTTCAGCTCTTTTTGCCCCCGCCAAAAGGATTGCATGAGTTTATTGAGATTCCTCAAGATGCATTTAGGTAGCTTGAATATGCCCATCGAGTAGGTTGGAATAGATTGGATCACAGACTTCATGAGGATCTCCTTTCCTGTTGGTGACAACAAGTTTGTTTTCCAGCTCCCTATCTTGGATTGGATCTTGTCGATCATTGGGTGGAAGGCTTTGAATTTATGTTTGCCAATGTAGGAGGGCAGGCCTAAGTACTTGTCAAAGGGGTCCGATGCTTGAATGCCTGCCATTGACACTATGGTTTGCTGAGTAGATTGACTGGTATTTTTGCTGACAAATATTGAGGTTTTGTCTAGGTTGAGTCTTTGACCAGAAGCTCATAGGAGCTTAGAATACCATGTAGCCTTTCCCATTCATTAGGCTGAGCCTTGCAAAAAACAAGACTATCATCTGCAAAAAAAAGGTGAGTGATAGAAAGAGATCCTCTAGTTAGAGCTAGTTAGAGGGAATCCTGAGATAATGCTTCTTTGCTAAGCTTGCTTCAAGGCAAAGCTTAGTACTTTGGAATAAAGGATGAAGAGATAAGGAGAAAGTGGGTCTCCTTGTCTAATCCCTCTTGAAGGAGTGAAGATGTTTTGAGGGGATCCATTAATGAGGATAGAGTAGGACACGAAGGTAACACATTGCATTATGAGCTCAATCCAGCCATTATCAAAACCCATGTTAAGCAACACTACTTTCAGAAAGTTCCACTCTAACCTATCAAGGGCTTTACTTATGCCAAGTTTGAGAGCCATAAATCCCTCCTTGTTTCTCCTCATTCTATTTTGCATAGAGTGCAAGAGTTCATAGGCCACAATAGTGTTATCAGAAATCAGTCTACCTTTTACAAAAGCACTTTGAGTCTCATAAATCAGATGGGGCAGAATCTTTTTAAGTCTTTTGGCAATGACCTTCGCAATGATTTTATAGAGAAGATTGCAAACGCTAATGGGTCTGAAGTCAGTTACTGAGCTTGAAATTCTTTTCTTGGGGATGAGGGTAATGAAGGTATGGTTTATGCACTGTCTTAGAGTTGAGCATTTCTGTGACTGCAGCTGTTACTGACTCTCCCATAATGGGCCAATGGTTTTGATAGAAGAGTACGGGGAATCCATCAGGGCCGGGGGATCCAATGGGGTTCATTTCTAAAACAGCCCTCTCAATCTCTTCAGTGTGTAAGTATTGGTTAACTTAGAATTCGTCTCAGTAGTAACAGATGGTTCAAAGGTTTCCAGCAGATTAGTTTTGCCACTTGGGTTAAATGACAAGAAAAGGTTCTTAAAAAATTCTTGAAATTGCACCCCAATATCCTTTGCCTTAGACACCGTGTGACCTCCCTCAGTAATTATTTTGGAAATGAAATTTTTTTGTTTCCTTTGTGAGGCACATCTGTGAAAGTAGATAGTGTTTCTGTCACCCTCTTGCAACCATTTATGTTTAGCTCTTTGTTTCCACTTTAGGTCATCTTCCTCAAGAAGGCCATCGATATCCCTTTAAAGAGATTGAACTTGGTTAATTTTCTAGCCTATATTAGCATCTTGCAATGCTCTTAGTTGTTCTCTTTTATGAAGCAGATTCTTTTGATGGTTTCTTCGTGATATGCAGTTCCATTCCTCTAGTTGGAATCTACACCTTTCAAGTCCTTCTAGTGACTTTTGATTTGGATCCATGTTAGAGAGCCCCCTGCCAAGCTTTCTTGACAATGTCATCAGACTCTTTCTGATTGGTCCATGTTGCTTCGTATCTGGAAATTCTTTTATGGGGAGTGAAGGCTGGAGTAAGAGATTGGTTGATGACTAATAAGGGGTTATGGTCCGAGGATTGAACAGGCAGGATATTCACAGAGTTGAATTTGAAAATTTGTTGCCAGGCACAGTTAGCAAGAGCTCTGTCTAATATTTCCTTTGTGAAGTGAGGGCTCTCTCGGTTGTTACACCAAGTGCATTGAGAACCTTCATAGCCAAGGTCACCCAAGTTGCAATCTAGAATAGTCTGCTTGAAGTCATCCATTTGTTTTGATGGCTTAGAAGGACCCCCTATTTTCCCAGCATGGGACACTATTTCATTGAAGTCTCCCATGCATAACCAAGGGGAGTCCAGAGGGGGTTTAAGGGCTCTAAGTAGACTCCAGCTTTCCTTTCGTTTTGAAGATACTGGTTGGCCATAGAAGCCAGTGATTGTCACATCATTAGGACTATCATTCCCCTGAACTTTAATGGATATGTGACTAAGGGAATAAGAGACTAGATCAACATTAAGGTCATGCTTCCAAAGGGCTACTAGTCCACCACTACACCCTATACTGTCAACTATGAAACTGCACTCGAGACCCAGCCTATTACTAATGTGGTCCATCTTTTTCCTTTTACATTTTGTTTCAATTAAAAGGACAAGGTTTGGGGACTTCTCTCTCACCAAATGGTGGAGCTCCCAAACTGTCCGAGGGTTCCCAAGCCCTCGGCAGTTCCAGCAGAGGGTTTTCATGGGGATTGGCAGGGTTGTTTAACAGCCTCTACCATTGATAAGTTCTTAAGTCTTTTGGACATTCTCGGAGATGGGATGGGGGTAGCATTGGGTTTCCTTTTTTCTCTAATCTTTGGGAGGATCTTGGGCAAGTGAGATTTAGTGGCCATGGTACAGGTGGATGGAACCCCTCTGGCCCTTCGTTTCCAGTTAGACAAAAGTTGATTTTTGCATTGACTAGGTAGACTTAGTTGAGGATCTAATTGAGAGGGACATACCAGATTGTTGACCTCTAAGGCAAACAAGTCATGCTCGCTCTGTTGAAGGTTGGTAGGAGCAGGTATGTTAGCCATAGCCTCGTGGTCCTCTCTGTAGCTTGAGTTTCCTTCATCGAGGCTAGGAGAAGGATCTCAAAAATTAGCATCCTGATTCTCTGTCTCTTGAAAGATAACTTTCCCGCCTTCGACTTGAGGAATTGTTTGAAGAACAGTAGCTTCTTTATGCATGCTGCTTTTCCCGCTAATTTCCTGTGTTGGGCTCTCAGAGTTATCCTGCCGTGCTTCTATGTCCCCCTTCCATGTGGAGCAATGATGAACATGAGAATGCTCAGGTTTTGCTAGTAGACCAGCTCTGAGCCAGGTCCCATCGAGGTGTTGCTCGAGCAATTGGAGTTAGAGTGTAGTAAAATTCCATAGTGGAAGCAGAAGGATGGGAGATGTTCATATTTGAAAGGGATCCAACGACGTGAATCTCCCATCGTGATCACTCTCCCCCTTGCCAGGGGTTTCGTGATATCTATGAGCACTTTGACATGTAAAAAACTACCCCAGGCTCTGTCTTTTTCATCTACGTCTAGAAGTAGAACTTTTCCTGCACTATCTCCTAGTTTCTCTCCCAGTTTCTTGTTCATACCAGCAAATGGCATGTCGTGAAGTTGTATCCAGAATGGAACTAGAGAAAATCCTATATCTTTGAGAGCGACGTCACCGAAACATTCTTGCACACTTAATAAGTACCTGTCAAAGGACCATGGTTGGCCCAATAAAATTATTTTTTTCATAGCCATGTTACTACACTCGATTAGGAACTTGTTTCTACCAATATCTTTGAAAGTAATGTTGCCTTCACTCTTCCATACTTTGGCCATTGTAGCTTTAAAAGCTCCTTTATTGACTTCTTTCTCTGCAACAACCAGAATGACGAGACTCGGATTGCTGAAGTGTTGTGATTGAAGAATGTCTTCCTCTGAGAAGGTGAATTCTTGTTGCTCTTCCTTGGTTAGTTTGAGCCCTTCACAGAGGTTAGCTAGATCCTCCATTGCGAACAATGGCAATGGGATGTACCTCTTTCAATCGGAGATCAAGAGAGACGGACTCTACATTCCAAGAAACATAGAGAGAAACCCCACCTCAGAGACAGAGGACCTCAATACTATACAATATTAAACTATACAATATTACACTATACTATATGTGACCATCCGCAACTTTTTCTTTTGGTGGGTCATGAGTCTTACCTTTGCATTTTAAATTTTGAAGTCATTTTTTAATTTAGCAAATGATTTTTAAATGGGACCTAGTGTTTTAAAGCCTTCAAATATTCTAAATGTCCAAAATTATTCTTAAATGGGATATTTTTAGTGTTATTGAACCAAGCCTGATTTTTAAAAAAAACATTTTTATATTTTGGAAGCCTAAAAAATATTACAATTGTAGAAAAATCATTTTATCTAAATCATTTTATTTATTTAAAATATTATGAAATTTAAATTATGTTAAAAACTCTATTTAATTAGATGGTTTTATTCTATTAAAAATATTTAGCAAACTTCATCATTTTAATTAATAATGGAAGAATAGTATTGTTATAATATAAATTTCATTTTAATTTATGATATTTTATTTATATTTTATCTAGATATTTTAGTTAGTTTAAATAAGTGTTTAAATTTCCACCGTTAGATCAGATTTAGGACCTCTAGATGAATGACCTAGATTAAAACCCTAGCTCCCTCCCTTTTTTCCCTCACTATCCCTTTCTCTCTCTCTCTTCCCCTTCAACAGCAGCACGCCCCCTCCCCTGATTCCCTTTCTTCTCTTGCAAGCCACATTGCCTCCCTCTGTAGCCTAGCCGCGCCACTACCGTCGGCACCCCCACACCATCACCGACAACCTCCCCAGCCCCCATGCTGGGGGAGGTTGTAGCTCTCTCTTCTTCACGCCCCTTTCTCTTCCTCCCCAAAACCCGTAGCTCTCTCTCCCTCAATTTCTCTCCACCGCGCCACCATGAGCAGCCCCTCCCATGAGCTTTGACGACTACCTCCTCCCCCACCCGACGTAGATCCCTTCAGGTACTCCCTACCTCACACGCTCTCTCTATCTCTTGGGATTTCAGATTCGCCGCCATAGGGCCGCTGCACGCCATCCCTATGCACCCCAACGACACCACAGCTGGCCACCAGAGCTCCTCCCTTGCTCCTCCATGCCTAGTCGAGCCCTCCCTCTCCCTTGCTCTATTTTGTAACCCACAGCCACAACCCCTTTCTCCTCCCAACTTAGTTGTGGCACCACAGCCCCACCAATGAGCTCCATTGCAACCCAGCCTCAAAACCACCTAAGATCCACACCTCCCAGTAGCCCTTCTAGCCATCATACACAGTAGCCAGCCACCACCCATGGCTACAGGTGTAATCGGTCCGGTTTAGTCCGGTTTTGGACAAAATTTAGGACCGAACCGGTATGCACTGGTTTTACATTTTCAAGAATCGATTCTGCACCGATTACTCCCCTAAATTGGTACTTCCGGTTTTGCCGGTTTCAGTCAGGTTCAGTCTAGTTTTTCAATTTTAATATGCTATATTATATATTATATAATAGTATATTATAGTATATAATACTATAGTGATATATTATAGTATACTATAATATATAGTGATATAGTATTAGTATAACTATTAATACAATAGATTATAGTGATATAAGATTTTAAAATTTAATATTATATTAATCTGTAATTTATCATATAATACAAAACTATTTTATATATAATTATATATTATATATATAAATTATATACAATGTAAAAAATTATAATATATGTATAAACCAGTCCGGTTCGGTCCGGTCCAGTTTTAGAAAAAGAAAAATCAGAACCAGACCAATTTTGACTGGTTTTAAGAAAAATAAAATTGATTCCAGATCGAACCAAACTCAGTACCAGACCAAACCCACCGGTTCGGTCCGGTCTGGTTCGATTTACTGGTTCATCAATTTTTTCTTACACCCCTACCCATGGCCTTTCCACCGCCACCAATGTCCACCCTTGCCTCGTACCACCGTCCATGACCAGTTAACACTCTTTCCCTTGCCTTGGACAGCCATGACAAAGCCCCCTTTGCCACCATACCCTATATCTATCCATCCAAAATTGTCCTTTTTCAAGGTAGTGGTAGTGACCATGATGGAACGGTCGCTGTCCAAGCTAGTGGTTTTTGACGCCACAGGATCATGTTGAACAACGAGCAACGCAACGGGTCACCCTAACCCATGTTATAAGTGAAGTGATGGACATGTGTTGTGATTGTGTAAGTGAAGTGATGGACGTAGTTGCGAAGTGTGATGTGTCGTATTGTGGACTGTGCTATGTGAAGTGTAGTTTGAAGTGATGGGTTGTGATGTAGTGTGGAGTTTGTTGTAAAGTGTCGAGAATTAGTGTTCCGGAGTAGTTGTGATGTGACCGTGTGGTGAAAGTGACGGGTGTCACTGTGTAGTAGTATTGTGGCTGGAAGTATGTGTAGAGTGATGAAGTGGTGTAATAGTGACGTAGAGGGTGTATGACGGGATGTCATGAAGTGAAGGGGAATGCATGTGGAGTTGTGCACATGATGAGTGAGGAGATCGTGCAGTTGTGAAGTGGCGGGATGCCAGGTGAAGTGATGAATAACGGTGTAGCTTGGAAGTAGTTTGAAGTACATGATGTGACGGGAGGTATAGTTGTGAATGGGGTTATGTTGTGTTAAGTGTTGGGATGAGTTAGGTAGTTTGATGGGTAGCATGAAGAGTCATGCTAGTCAAGTTTAAGAGAATGTTTGTATCGGAGTATGGAGTTTGTTTATATATTGCTCTTAGGTGATAAAAGGGATAGAGTACATGAGTAATGTGGTTGGACACATGTGCCGGGCAGATTTACCATATTTAATGGATAATCTATCTTAAACATGGGTACACAATGTTTAAGCTTCAGAATTGGCTTAAAGTTGTATGTTATGCATGAATGTGGGTTAGGATACATGAAGGAAGGGATGTGTTGCTTCCAACTAGTCAATACATGCATCCCTTCTTCCATTCATGCATAATCTAATCTACACTTCATCATAATCCAAACCAAGCATAATACACAAATTTAAACCAACCTTGAGACTTAAACATCGTGCACTCATGTTTAGGACAGACTATCCATTATATATGGTAAATCTATATGCCACATGCGTCCAAGCAGCTTACACATGTACCTTACCATTTTATCATATAAAATCAACATATAGTCCACTAAAACGTCCACTTGTGTAAACAAGATTCATAAACTCTGACAATAACATCCAACTCAAACCCAATCAACATAATACTTCATACAACACGTCCAATTACACAACTTATCCCAGCGCTTCACATGACATACACATATAGGACCAAATCACAACTACACTACATCCCATCACTTCACATAGTTCCCAACCAATTTATAAACTACACAGCGATCCATAATTTAGTCCATAACCTCACATTCACAGTTTTCTACACAACACATTCACAATAGTCTTGCTACTTCACAGTCACAACCCCATCACAACTTTACATCACAGTTTTGCATTCAATCCCAACACTTCATAACATGCTGCCATCTCACCAACTAAATCACAACTGCACAATAACCCCATCACTTCACACTACACACAATAATGCCCATCACTTCAATTACACAGCCACATCACAAACTCCACATTTCCAATCCACAAGCACAACACATTCACAACACCATTTTAATTTCAGCTTCACAACACAATAAATCATTGAGGGAAAGAGATAGGAAATATAGCATAAATTTTAGGGCTGAAATTGTTGTATCGCTAGCTATCTGGCAAGGTCTCGTAGTTCCAGCTACGTACGTGCAAGGAGGGGTTGGGTTGGGGCTTGGTGGTTAGTGTCCTGACCTTAAAACATGGGTTGTTTTGGTGGCTTGGCAGTGAGCCATGTGTTGAGGGTGGGTGCTTCGTGGTGAAGGATGGTGGTGCTAGGCTGTCCCATTGCTGCCGATTGGTGGTTGGCCGTAAGATGAAGGAATCTGAGAGAGGGGGAGGCGGTTGGGCTCACGGTAGGAGGGATTGAGTTTCGGGGAGGAGAAGAGCTGGGTGTGTGTGGTGGCATCACGTCATGGAGGGGACGCTTATGGCTGGGGGGTTACGACGGTGCACGATAGTAGGGAGGGGTGAAATCGAGAGAAACAAGGGGGAGAGTAGTTGGGCTAGGGTATTGGCTACTGGGTCGTTGGGGGAGGGGCGAGAAAGGTGGTTGCGGTGGTGGACATGGTTGCTTGCTTGTGGTGTGGCTCCGTTACTGCCATTCACGGTGGTGGCAGCTGCTTGCGTAGTGGAAGGCGGGGGAGATCGAGAGGAGAGAGAGCTACGGGGGCTGAGGGAGAGGCTGAGAGAGGAGGGGTTGGTTGGGAAGAGGATTTAATGGCTACTTATGGTGGCAGTGCGTGGTGTCATTGGGTGGAGAGAAGCCGAGGGAGAAGGTTGAGTCATGGCCGGGTTTTGGCTTGAGGGGGAGTGATGGTGTGGGGGAAAAGGGAGAGGGAGGATCGTAATTGGAGGGTCATCGACGTGAGGTGATGGTGGAGGTGGTGTCTGCAACATGCAACGGCGTGGTGGAGGTGAGCTAGGGAGATGTAACACCCAGTCCATTTTATTTTGGGGTTTATATGTATGAAAATCACATTCGAGATTTCGAGTAAATTTTTAGAATAGACTACGGTCCTAATATTTTTAGTTTTGGCAGATAGTGAATTTTTGTGGGCTCGCCAATTTAGTTAAATTCATTAAATATTTTAGGAGTAGATGTAAACTTTTTTAGGGTCGAGAAATTTGTGGGACAAGTTGGAATATTGTAGAGTTTGTATCAAGGCCCAAATTCAGGGAAAAAGCCCACTTTTATTAATTTTATATACTACCCAAAATGTGGGCCCAAATATTTGAAATGGGCTCTACCCGATCACCCTAGGGCCCATGCCCGTTTGCTATAAACTGGGAAGCCCAACGTACATTTTGTTTCTTAAAACTCCCCACCTTGCACATCTCTTTCCATTAGTCACAACATGCACATCTCTACATGTATTTATACACTTCATGCATAGACTCTTGCACGTACTGTCATTCACGCATCCTAGGGTTTTCAAAGTTGCAATAGCCCCCATAGACTCCAGTCCAAGTCCAGGAAAACAACCGAAGCCTCGTCAACCACCTGTAGCCTCTACCACTCTGCTCCTATTGCTCGGATCAGTAGCAAGTCGCTAGGATGCGAAAGGACCCCTTGCCACCAGCCACAACCACGAATGAGATCCCCCTGCATGAAGGGAGACACCAGCCCCTGCCCAGCCCACGCAAAACCATTTTGGCGCTTCCATTTTTTTCGTGATCCTCCTAAATTATTATCAAGCGCTTTAAGTATTTCTTTAAAAGACTTTTAAGACTTTAATATATTTTTGCACTAACCTATTTTATAAACTGTGTTTTGGTTATCTAGTTGTGCTGATAACTGTTGGTTGTTGGTAAATTGTTGCTTTTATGGCATTGTGCACACATGTGTGGTGTGTGTTTTGAGAAACTGTATTTAAGGCTTTTCAGGTGCGTGTGTATCACCCCCAAGCCGAGATGGGGTATTATCTCGGTGGAGCTCCTCTGGACACTCAGGAGTGGAATATAATGAGTGTCGTCCCTTGGGCTTTTGCTCGGGACTTGGACGGGATGGTAGCGCTCTCGATCCGACTCCGTGACTCCTTCGGCTGGCGGGGGTTAGAGGATGCTTGGCTATGTATGCGGTGGGCGCGGAACTAGGCATCACTCATGTATCACTTGCACGGTCGTTACCCGTGGAGTGAAGATTGAGAGCCAGAGTATGTGGATGGTCCCTAGGGGAGGCCATGGTGCATACGGTTAAAATGGGAATTAATGTAATTATTCCTGGATTGTTATTTTGTGTCAAATGGTGATTTTTGGCGTGTGGAAAAAATTATGTTTTTCGAGAAATGGTATTTTTCTCGGATTTTAAGCTTGGGCATCATGTGCATGCATAGCGTTAGTTGTTTTAATATCTTTATTGTCTTGGAGCGTTTTGGGTTTTACTTACTTGCGGTACCATCTTTTTGGTACTGTAGATTTTGATGCAGGTTTTGAGGAGGTTGAGCCCGAGGATGCGGCTCCGCTTGAGGAGTAGGGACATTGGCTATTTTGTATTTGAATATTATTGTCGCTTTTGCTTATTGTATTTTATTTGATTTGATGTTGATTTGTAAACAAAAATCGTATTATGTTGACATGTGGATTTTCAGAACTTTTGTATTGTATTAAACTCTGGTATTTAGTTATTTGACTTAACTATTCCGCTGCGTATTGTTTATTGTACACGTGTTGCATTGCACATACTCAGCACATGTTGATGGGGTGCGTGACTGTGTCGTCGTCATCTCGGTGTCTCGATTGTCGTGTGTGTCCGTACATGGAAGTTGGGGGCGCCACAGGTGGTATCAGAGCTGTTCGGCTCTGGGTAAAGCCACATGTCCCATAGGTGTAGTACCAGAAAGTTTTAAAGCTGGGATTTGAAATGATTTAATTTAAAGTATGATGTTCTTTTTGGTTTTATTTATTTTATTGTATACTACTTTGTTTGCTTTTTTATTTTATTCAGTTAGTTTATTTTAATTATTTTATTTTATGGTCGGTTATTTTATTTGTTTTAATAATTTATTGTGTACTTCTTTATTGTTTTATTCATTTTATTGTATGTTATCTTATTTATGGAATTTTATTTTATTTGTGAGATTTTGTTTTGTTTTGATTTTATGTTGTTTGAGGTATGTTATTATACTTGGTTGGTTTTATTCTCTTTTTATTTCATGGCATTTTATTGTATTTTAATTTATTTTGCCATAATTATATTTTAATCTGTTTGAGTTGAAAAGTGGGTTAAGGGCTACGCTATGACAGGAAGATGGTACGACAGTAAATGTCGTTGTTAGGCTTGAACATTTAGTGTAGTAAGCCTGAACTCTTGGTGATTGGTTTGTTTTAAGATCGAGACTCGAAGGCAACGACATAGTCTTGGTGAACTTTATGGAGTAGAACCCAAGTTGCAGCTAAGGTGGGAATAGCTTTAGTTCGCCTAGATTACTTGAGGTCTTAAGTTCCGTAAAATTATGTGTTGAGTCTTTGGAGTAAGAAGTTGTAAGATGAACGAACTTCAAGAATAGATTTTATGAGAAGTTTTAGCTAAGGTTTGTGGCCTTATAGTTTTAGGAAATAAGTTTATGAGATTTAAGGTGGTAGGTTCAACAAGCATTTGAGGGATTAATTAAATTAGAAGTTTTAGATTTTGCTGACTCGAATAAGCAATTTGGTATCATTTGGAGTTTTAGAATTTTGCAAGATTTATAAGGTGAGTGCTTTAGATTTAAGGTCATTAATCTTGAAGATTTCAGGGAATGATTCTTATCTTGTTTAAGGTTTTAGAATTACAGATTTGAAGGATTGATTTGTAATAAGATTTAAGTTTTTAATTACCCGAGCTTGGTGTGCTAGCTTGATTTATTTTGGAGACTGATTAGTCTGTTATCATTATAATCAGGTTGATCAGAGTTGAGTTACGGATATGGAAATGTTTCTTCAGGAGAGTACAAGTTCTAGTCTCATTTCTTTTGGCTTGGAAGAAGTGGTTTTGGTAGGTGTTGTAAAGAAGTCGTTACGACAGTATTAAGTTCAAGAGTTGTAAAGAAGTCGTTAAAATAGAAACTATATTTAAGGGTTTTCGGGTGCGTGTATATCACCTCCAAGCTGAGGTGGGGTATTATCTCAGTGGCGCTCATTTGGACACTCGGGAGTGGAATATACTGAGTGTCGTCCCCTGGGGCTTTTGCCCGGGACTTGGACGGGATGGTAGCACTCTCGATTCGACTCAGTGACTCCTCGGGCTGGCGGGGGTCAGAGGATGCTTGGCTATGTACACGAAGGGCACGAAACTAGGCATCACTCATGTATCACTTGCACGGTCGTTACCCGTGGGGTGAAGATTGAGATCCAGAGTATGTGGATGGTCCCTAGGGGAGGCCATGGTGCATACGGTTAAAATGGAAATTAATGTAATTAGTCCTGGATTGTTATTTTGTGCCAAATGGTGATTTTTGGCGTGTGTGGGAAAAATTATGTTTTTCGAGAAATGGTATTTTTCTTGGGTTTTACGCTTGGGCATCATGTGCATGCATAGCGTTAGTTGTTTTAATATCTTTATTGTCTTGGAGCGTTTTGAGTTTTACTTACCTGCGGTACCATCTTTTTGGTACTGTAGATTTTGATGCAGGTTTTGAGGAGGTTGAGCCCGAGGATGCGGCTCCGCCTGAAGAGTAGGGACATTGGCTATTTTGTATATGAAGATTATTGTCGCTTTTGCTTATTGTATTTTATTTGATTTGATGTTGATTTGTAAACAAAAATTGTATTATGTTGACATGTGAATTTTCAGTACTTGTGTATTGTATTAAACTCTGGTACTTAGTTATTTGACTTAACCATTGCGCTGCGTATTGTTTATTGTACACGTGTTTCATTGCACACTCAGCACATGTCGATGGGGTGCGTGATCGTATCGTCATCATCCCTGTGTCTCGATTTCCGTGTGTGTCCATACATAGAAGTTGGGGGCGCCACAGGTGATATCAGAGCTGTTCGGCTCTGGGTAACGCCACATGTCCCATAGGTGTAGTGCCAGAAAGTTTTAAAGCTGGGATTTGAAATGATTTAATTTAAAGTATGATGTTCTTATTGGTTTTATTTATTTTATTGTATACTACTTTGTTTGCTTATTTATTTTATTCTGTGAGTTTATTTTAATTGTTTTATTTTATGGTCGGTTATTTTATTTGTTTTAATAATTTATTGTGTACTTCTTTATTATTTTATTCATTTTATCATATGTTATCTTATTTATGGAATTTTATTTTATTTGTGAGATTTTGTTTTGTTTTAATTTTATATTGTTTGAGGTATGTTATTATACTTGGTTGGTTTTATTCGATGGGGTGTGTGACCGTGTCATCATCATCCCGGTGTCTCGATTTCTGTGTGTATCCGTACATGAAAGTTCGGGGTGCCACAACCATAGCGCCCTTTGCTCAGCCATTGCGCAGCTACACAAGAACCATCTACATGAAGAACATGAGTGTTGCAATATTTGTTCTTCCTAGTAAAAAATAGAGCAACAACCTTGTGAGGTCCAAACTTGATTATACCACCTTGTTCGGAGCACCACCATGTCCAAAAGTCTACCGACGACTTGGAGAGCCACTGTAAGCCATCGGCCAGCCACATCTCTTCCACCCCGCGCCACCTCGCATGCTGAGAACCAAGGAGAGGTCCCATACACGTAAACTGGTTAACCCACCATCTATCGCACCGGAAAACACCCAGCCAACCATAGAAACCGCCGACCATTGCCACCTCAAGTCTGTCGCCCTCCTCACGTGCTCCATCATCAAGACAGCCACCTTCCACTCCAGCTTCGTCGCGGCTCTTCCCTCATTGTGAGTTTGTTGGGATGCACCCATGTCAACTATTATCTTCATCCGAGTATTTTTGGTCATGTTTTCTAAAAAACTTTACAATAGATATGAATTTTCTTTTGTAAAAATTATTTTGGTTGGGCTTATCTTAGATCATGGGCTTGTTTACGTACTAGTTTCTTTTTGGATTGGGTTATGTTAAATTATTATGAAGTTAAACATGTATGTTATTGTGTTGGACTCGGGTTCTAAATTATTTTGGGCCGGGTAATATCTTTATTACTGTGACTTTTTATTATTTTGAGTGGGTTGGGTTTCGATTTCTTAAATAGACTGGTGTTTGAGTTGAAAATATATTAAGTATATAAAGTGGATATTGATGGATTTTAAAAATGATGACATTTTAGGCTCATGAGAATTTTAAGTTTTGAGGAATTAAAATAGGACGATTTTTAGCATTTAAAGTTTAAATATTGGGATACATGTTTGATCGGAAATTTACGAAAATTATGTGACAATTTTATAGGTAGCAATTAATTTTTTCTTAGCAGAGTTGTGGCAAAGTTTTGAAAGTTAAAAAGTCTAGCTAAGTGGGGTTCCTATACTAGACCTTGCATATAAGAAAGTGATTGAGGTTGATTTTGAAAAATATGCATGTTTTGTTATGAAAAAATTATGAAACAACCTCGGTTATTTGTTCTGCATTACTCATGAAATCTATATATGAAACAAAAAGTATTTTTGTCATGACTGGTGTAGACATGAGCAAATTTTTGGCATTCTGTTTCTGAACTATGCAAAAAGAGCGATTATAAAATTTATGAAAATTTGTGCATGTGATGCGAAGATGTTCTGAATCTTTTTTTTTTTTTGAATATGTGAAATAAGCTGAATCTATTTGAGTATTCTGTTGTGATATGATGTGGCATCTGAAAACCTTTGGCATGATTTTCTAATTCTGTTTCCAGTTTTGTTCAATTAAGGTCCCACCAAGGGTGATAATAGTGGTATATGACCCTACCATAGGTGATATTAGTGGTATACGGCCCTACCATGGGTGGTAATAGCGGTATACGACCCCACCACGGGTATAATGGTTTATAATGGTGATTTATAATGAGTGCTTCCTGTTTTCTCTCTCGGGAGACAGAGTGAGGTTTTAGTGCCTTTGAAGAAATTCAAAGTTTCAATTCTCAGTACTTGTGAGTTATTTCTTAGTATGTTTTTTCCTTTGTTTTGTTTCAAATGGAGACTGAGGATTTGGTAAATCGATGGGAATGGCTACGCCTATCTTCGGAAGAAAATTCTTTATTCATTGCCAAAGAAATTGATAAGAGGGATGCTGAAAGACATGGGGCTCACTGCATAGTGGGGAGGGTATTAATAGAGAAGGTGGTTAACAATGAAACTTTCTGCTCTACTATGTCTAAAATATGGAGGTTAGAAGGTTAGGTACATTTCAAGGGGTTAGGGGACCAGAGTTTCCTCATAGAATTTCAGACCCTGGTAGACAAAGAGAAGGTCCTGAGTGGACGACCTTGGTGTTTTGATAGAAACGTGTTTACCCTTCTTGAGGTTGATGGTGGAGCAGCTATAAATAGTCTTCAGTTTGGTTTTGAGCCTTTTTGGGTACAACTACACAATCGCCCATTGGCCACCATGATGGAGGAGTTTGGGGAACAGTTCGCAGCCTCAATTGGACATGTTATTAGGGTGGATGCAGAGTCAGATGGACGTGCATGGAGAAGGTTTTTACGAATATGTGTGGCCATTGATATACACAAACCTCTCCTGAGAGGTAAATGGCTCATGTTAGGGGTGAAGAAACACTGGATATTGTTTAAATATGAGAGACTACATAATTTTTGTTTCCAATGTGGTATTCTCTTCCATAAAGGGAAAAGCTGCATTCGCTCGCATTATGATCAACATGCCGAAGATCAAGTTTCCCATCAGTTTGGTTCATGGCTCAGAGGACAAACAAGGAATACTAGTATCTTTTATGGCCGTAAATACAGTGGATCCTATGGTGACAAGCACTAGCGCGAGAAGAAACCAGAAGAAAAAGGAACTGAAACTAGAAAGGGGGAAAAGTCCAGCATATCTGCAGAAGATCTGTCTTCGTCAGCAAAATTTCGGGAGGAGTTGGTAAAGGAGAGTCAGGAAAGTTGTCAAAAAGGGGTTATGGGCAACCAGTCAACAGAAGTAGATCTTGGTACAGGTAAACCCACCTTTATATCTCTTAGTTTCCCCCATAAAGTACAACAAGAAAGTCAACCTCCAAATACCAAACTACCATGAGGTCTATCAGAAGCTTCTACAATTAATGGTGACCAGCATGGACACCACTCACAGGGGGAAGACTTGAGCTTGGACGCAGTAACAAGACAACCACCATGGCCCACTGAGGACAAACCTATGTTGCTAAGGCCACCAGTAGGGATGCATGTTGATCTTAAGAGAGGTGAAAGGGATCCGCTAAAAGAATGGAATGGGCTCACCAAACAAGGTAATTCACAATGCAACCTAGGAGGTTTGGCCCAAGCAACAAATTCTGAGATGAAGTATGAAAGGCCCACCAAGACAGTATCTCTCAGAAAATGGAAAAGGTTGGCACATGGGGGGATAAAACAAATAAGTGGGGATGGTAATGTACCCTTGGTGGACAAATCCATAGGGACAAGGTGAGAGTATTATAAGAGGGGTTGTAAGCGAAATAATGACGCTGAGAAACATGGTGAAAAGAGGCTTAAACTTAATGATGAAAATAAGGAGAACACAATTTCAATATCAGAGGCTGGGTCCCAGCCCTGCTATCATCAATGAGCATCTTGGTGTGGAACTACCGAGGGCATGGGAACCCTCGGTTAGTTAATATCCTTAGGAATCTGACTAAGGAAAAGTGTCCTACCTAGTTTTCCTAGTGGAAACTAAGTGTAGAAATAAAAGGATGGAGGAGATTAGAAGGAAACTAAAGATGGATTGCTGCTTTGCAGTTGACAGTGTGGGGTGGAGTGGTGGCATTGCTCTAATGTGGAAAGAACATTGGCATGTTAGAGTAATTAATTACACACGGTAGCACATTAGTGCACTAATACAAGAGGATTCTAGAACTACCTGGCAGTTCACAGGTTTTTATGGCCACCCAGAGACTGCCAAGAGAAGTAGTTGCTGGCAACTTCTCTGGATGCGAAGGCCCTTAACACCAATGGCATGCCGTTGTGTAGGGGATTTCAATAAAATTCTTCATCAAAAGGAGAAATTGGGTGCAGCCAATAGACCCTACAAACAAATTGAGGATTTTAGACAAGTGGTGGAGTTATGTGGCCTTAGGGATATGCATGCTCAAGGACAAAGGTTCACATGGTTGAATAATAGAAAGGGGAGTGCATTCACCAAGGAAATAATTGATAGGGCACTAGTCAATAAAGAATGGGAGGACACTTTCCAATCTGCATCATGCACTGCCCTTGTTGCACTAAGATCAGACCACTCTCCACTTCATATTAACAAACAGATCACCATGAAGGGCAGTTCCAAAAAAGGGATAATCTTCAAATATGAATCTGCATGGGAGTTAGTAGAAAAAAGCCTAACCATAGTAACTGTGGCATGGAAGCAGGGCAATACAGGGAATGGGGTGACTCAGTCTATTTGAGGGAAATTAGAGTCATGCCAAAAGGAGTTGGCTCACTAGAATAAGTCTAAGTATCAGAAGTATCAGCACGGAGTTACACAGAAATTGGCTAAAATTAGTCAACTGCAAAACATGGGTAATGGCCAGCAGTTGGAACAAATGCAACAATTACAAAATGAAGTGGAGAACTCTCTTGCAGAAAGGGACCTGAAGTGTAGGCAAAGAGCAAAACAACACTGGTTCAAAAATAGAGACAGAAATACTCACTTTTTTCATTTGCAGGCTAGTCAAAGAAGGAAGACAAACTCCATCCAAAGGATTGAAAACTCTCAAGGAAGGACTGTAACTGAGTAGGAGGATATTGGTAATATCTTTACTGGTTTCTTCTCACACCTTTTTACTTCATCTAGCCCTTCTAATATTGAGGAATGTCTGCTTGGGCTAGAAACAAAGTTGAATGGGGAGATGAAAAGCTGGCTCATGTCTCCATTCACTCGGGAGGATATTAAAACAACAATTTTTCAAATGAACCCATTGGGGTCCCCTAGCCCTGATGGGTTCCAAGCCTAGTTTTACCAAAGACATTGGGAGTTGGTGGGGGAGGGGGGATGTTTGCAATTTTTCCCTTCAAATCCTGAACCATGGTGGTAGTCTAGCTGAGGCGAATGACACATTCATATCCCTTATTCCTAAGGTGAAGAATCCAAAGACAGTAGGTGATTATAGACCCATCAGTTTGTGCAATGTTTTGTATAAGATTATCTCTAAAACCATTGCTAATAGACTGAAAACTATCTTTCCCAAGATCATATCGCTGAACTAGAGTGCTTTTGTACCAAGTAGGATAATCACAGAGAACACACTGGTTGCATATGAGGTTTTGCACTCAATGAACACGAGGATGAAAGGTAAAAGAGGGTTCATGGCTCTTAAACTTGACATGAGCAAGGGCTATGATAGAGTAGAATGGAGTTTTGTGGTTGCAATTATGTCCAAGATGGAATTCCCTCAGAAATGGATTAACTCCATTCAGAATTGTCTTAGCTCTGTGCATTACTCAATTCTGGTTAATGGTGAACCTCAGCAGAAGTTTAGGCCCTCAAGGGGTCTCAGACAAGGGGACCCTATATCCCCATACATTTTCATTCTATGTGCTGAGATCTTGACATCCCTTCTGAATAGAGCTGAAAGTAATAGGGCCTTGACACCTATCTGAATTGGTAGAGGACCAATCACAGTTAGCCACCTCTTTTTTGCTGATGATTGTCTTATGTTTTGCCAAGCTAGCACTGAGGAGCTTAAGTGTGTGATTAACATCCTTAATATATATGAGAAGGCCTTGGGACAGACTTTGAACAAAGAAAAATCCTCAACCTATTTTAGCAAGAATACCAAGCTTGAGACCAAACAAGAGGTACTGACTTTAATAGGAGTGAAATCTACTGGGGCCTTTGAAAAATACTTGGGACTGCCTGCATTGGTGGGAAGAGCTAAAGTCTCAGCATTCCATTCTCTGGTGGATAGAACATGGACTCGAATAGCAAATTGGAAGACAAAGTTCTTGTCAGCAGCAGGGAAAGAAACACTTCTTAAAGCTGTACTCCAAGCCATACCCATATATGCAATGGGGATGTTTCTACTTCCTGCCTCTATCATAAGAAAACTGAACCAATTGTTGAAAAATGCTGGTGGGGGTATAATGAGGAAACTTCTAAAATTCAGTGGGTGAGTTAGGACAAACTTAGTACCAACAAAGAGTCAGGAGGCCTAGGATTCAAGGATTTTGGAAGGTTCAACCTAGCTTTACTTTCGAGGCAAGGGTGGAGGATGCTACAGAATCCATCATCTTTGGTATCTATGGTTTTTAAACATAAGTATTTCAGCCAAGTGGGGCTACTAGAGTCAAGTCTGGGACCAGGACCTTCCTTTGCATGGAGAGGTATACAAGCAAGTCTGACTTCACTAAGGAATGGTCTCATGTGGAGGATTGGCAATGGTTCCAAGGTAAACATATGGGAAGACAGTTGGATCCTTGGTTTTCAGGCAGGCAAGGTAATATCCCTTCAGGGTGCAAATTGTTGGTGTGAGAAAGTTAGTGACCTCATTGATCCTCAACAAAAGAATGGAAGGAACCCCTCCTAATGGAAATGTTTTCCCACCAGGAAATAAAAGCCATTACAGCTATTCCAATTAGCTTGAGTGGAAGGGAGGATGTGCTGGTTTGGCCTTGGACCAATAAGGGGTTATTTACAGTATAAAGCTGCTACCATTTCAGCAAAGGCATGGAGAGATTTTAGGAAGGAGAGTCATCTAAAATCGCCAGAGAAAAAATAACATGGAAGAACCTGTGGAAGATGGACTTACCTCCTGCAACAAAGATGTTCATATGGAGAGCTTGTAGTGAGGCTCTCCCAACTCTGGCTAATCTACACAGGAGGAAAGTAGTAGAGAACAACTTGTGTCCCATTTGCAAGCAGTGGCCTGAAACCTCTGGACACGTTCTATGGGGATGTATAGCAGCCCAAGATGTTTGGAATCAAGCTGTGAAGAGAGTGCAAAAGATGAATTGCCACAATGACCTGTTTTTTGACGTTTGGGCAGCCCAAGTGGACCATCTTGACACTTCAAAACTAGAAGAGGTGGCCACCCTCTTGAGAGGAATATGGGCACGGAGGAATGACTTCATTCATAACAAAGCATTCAAACACCTTACTAGCCTCAAACAACAAGCCAAGACTGAGTTGCTATCATTCAAAGAGGCACTAAAAGTTTCAAGGGAGATTACTGTCACAAACACTGTTATGAAGCAGAAATGGTTGAAGCCTGCTGTGGATTGGTTTAAGGTGAATTAGGATGCGGCTATGAGGACTGATGAGGGGAAAATAGGCATTGGGGTTATAGCTTGAGATCACCAAGGTCAAGTATTAGGCACCCTCAGTGCTAAAAGACCCCTTAAAGGGACCCCTTTTGATGCAGAGGCTTATGGCCTCCTGCTAGCGACTGTTTTTTGCAAGGAGTTAGACCTCTCTCAGGTTTGTCTTGAAGGGGATTCCAAACAAGTGGTTGATGGATTACTAACCAATGCCCTAACCTGACTATAGGACATTGCATCATAGGAGACTCTCGCAATGTCTTGGATTTTTGTATCACCTGGATAGCAATAGATGTCAAGCGGGAAGCAAACATGGCAGCCCACATGCTGGCTAAAGTCGGACTGGAAGGCAGGGAAGATATCTATGATATCGAATAGTGCCCAAATTTTATTTTGACAATTGTATCAAGAGAGATGTTATAAGCCTCTAACTTTATGTTTTTGATTTGCTTCACATTATTGTAAACATCTTCTTATTTAAATGAGATCAGGTTTCTCTTTAAAAAAAGAAATAACCCTACCACGGGAGTTAAACATGATATCTGTCTCAATGTGACGGTCTGATATGATATGAAGATGTTTTTAAATAAAAATGTTTTTAAATATTTTCGCTCTGATATATTTGATAACTTGTTTTGATTCTACATTCTAATTTTGCATGCTGAAAGTAAATGTTCTATTCTAAATTATGAGTTTTGTAAATGCTCATATTTACATAATAGTAAATGTTCTCCGCTTGCTGAGTTGTTGATAGCTCACTCTTTACGTCCACAATATTTTTCAGATATTTGCATCAGCTGAAAGTCAAGAATAGGGAGTACTAGCAAGTTTTGATGATCGTAGAAGAATAAATGTCATAAGGTACAAAAACTTATTGGAGAGTCATATTTGGTAATGTTATTATTTTATGTTGCTTTGGTATTTTGAGTCAAGGATATTTCTGAGTCTTTGTGGAGATTTTAATTTATTTTTTTGAGGTATTTCTTTTGTGTTCATATGGAGGAATATAGATATTTGTGTTGAACAAATAAGTTAATATTTTATGGAATCTCTGGGTTATTTATAAATGTGTTATTAGAGATGATTTTAGGTAATATGAGTTAACTCTCAGGACCTCCAAGACCGAGGTGTTATAGAGGTGGTGTCGGCAATGTGAGGCGGGGTGGTGGCGGCGAGTTGGGGAGATGATGTGACGCCCCGACTCCCACGTACAAAAAGTCTCGGGAATCGTGACGTCAGGATGATGACACACAGTCACACATCCCAACGACAAGTGCCAAATGTGTGCAACAAATAAACAGTGCACAAAATAAATACGCAGCGGATAATAATAAATAAGTCTCTAGTACCAGAATTTTAGTTTAATACAGATATCCAAATACAAAGCGTTTAAAACATAAACCAAATGTCCCATAAAATATACAACAGCAGAAAAAGAAACATAACTCGAGTGATCCCAGATCACTCCTCCGGCGGAGCCAAATCCTCAGGCTCGGCACCTGCATCATCATAATCAAAATCTGCAGTACCATTAAATGGTACCAGAGGTAAGTTATAACCTAATCAATCCCAAAATAAAAACATATTTAAGCAACTAATTATGCATGCCCATGATGCAATATGCAATAAATGCAACACACGCCAAAAATCACGTTTTGGCCCAAAAACATTAACCTGTCATTTTCCCAGAAAATGACATAAAAAATCACTCACGCTATTTTCCCAGAAAACAGTCATTTTCCATTTATCCATTAATTTATATGCACCATGGTCTCCCCTATGGACCATCCGCATGTCCTGGCTAATTTACGAGCGATTCCCAGTTCCGCACCCGGTGCGTTCGTGGTCAGGTCATCCTCTAACCCCCGCCAGCAGAAGGGCCACGGAGTCGGCACGTCCAACGTCTGATCCCGTTGTCGCCCGGCGACAACCCAGGGGACGTCACTCAGTATATTCCGCTCCCGAGTGACCAGAGGAGCTCCACCAAGATAATGCCCCATCTTGGCTTGGGGTCGNCCCGTTGTCGCCCGGCGACAACCCAGGGGACGTCACTCAGTATATTCCGCTCCCGAGTGACCAGAGGAGCTCCACCGAGATAATGCCCCATCTCGGCTTGGGGTCGTGATACACACACACCCAAAAATCCAATCCACACATGAAAACCCAGTTTTCAAAATAACCGCATGAACGTGAATGCAATTACACGAAAATCCAGTTTTCATTTTACAAACATGAACATGCGTACAATATGCAACGTACCAAACCACAACAACCATATCCAAACAACCAACCAGATCACAACATAACTAATATCCAACAACAACCCAATCATAATAACCAATACAACAAATATTCCGTCCTCAATCCATCCACTCCTAAATTCTCCTCGGACTCAATCTGGAATCAACCAGAACATAGTATAATCAATTAGTGCAAAAATATATTTAAATCTCAAAAGATTGTTTAGGAAATACTTACAGCGCTATGAGAATATTTTCGGAGGATCACGAAAGAGCTGGAAGTGCCAAAACAGCAACACCACAGTGTAAAAACATTGTGGCCGAAAACACAGTGAACCCAAAAATTACACGAGGTCAAACGAAGACTTGGGAACGTTAGAGTAGGGCCTATGGGAGGTGGGGAAGCTAATGGTTGTGGCCTTTGGCCGTGGGTGGCGGCCGAAATGGTGGTAGAAGGCCGGAAAGGCAAAAACGGTTGTGAGCTCGGCTGGGTTTCACCGGCGACGGATCGGGGCCGAAACTGGGTGGGTTAGGACGGCAAGGTACCGGTGAAGAAGTGGTGTAGAAATGGTGGCCGGAGGTGGAGCGACGGTGGCGAAATGGGTGAAGGAGTGTCGCGGCTTTCCACGGCTCTCGGAGGTAAACGGTGGCAAGGGGTGGCCTGAAATTTGGTGGGCTAGGTCACCGGCGACTTGGGAGTCCGGTGGTACCGGCGGTGTCAGCCACGGACGGCCGACGGCGGTGCTGGGGCTGAGAAACAGAGAGCACGGGGAGGAGAGGAGAGAGAGAGGGTCGGGCTGGGGAGTGAGTACGCGGGAGAAGAATAAGAAAAAGAAGAAAAGAAAAAGGAAAAGGGAAAAAGAAAAAGAAAAAGAAAAAAAAAAGAGATCCAGCCTTTTCAACTTGGGTTTTGAAAGTGATCCAACGAAAAAGGTTTTAAAGCCACTAGATAAATAAAATAATTCAAACTCAATGAAATACTCGATTAAAACAATAAAAATATTAAAATCTAAAAACAAGCCAATTTGAATTAAAGATCACTTTAAATGCAAAACAATAATTAATATCAAGAAAACACATAAAATAAATAATTTTCACAGTTTAAAATATTATAAAATAATATAATAAAACTCCCTTAATTTTAAAACAAGAGACAAATCCTTAAATCAATTAAAATAATCATTCATTAAAAATACACTAAAATACGGGATGTTACAGATGAGAGAGTCAAGGGGAGGAAGGGGGTTACGGCTTGGGGGGGGGGCGAGAGAGAGAGAGAGAAGGAGGAAAAGGGAAGGGATCTAGGATTTTAATCCTAGCCCTACATCTAGTGGTCCCTAACCTAGATCCAACGGTGGAGATTAAACCAAGAGGAACATACTAACTAAATAGGAAATAATGACTATAAAATAAATGGAAGGTAAATATTCTGAGTGTTAAAACCAAACTAATTATTCTTGATTAGATAATAATAATATTCTTCATCATAAAATAAAATAATGAGTTTAATAAATATTTCTAAGAGAAATAAAAGCATCTAAATAAATAGATTTTTTAATATAAAATAAAATAATGAATATTATATAATATTTCCAAAGAAATAAAATCATTTCAATAAAAAGATGTTTTAAAACTATATAATATTTTCGGGGCTCCAAAAATATAAAGAGACTTACTTTAAAAGTTAGGCTTAGTCAAACAACAATAGAAATACCCCATTTAAAATAATTTTGGACTTATGAAAGTATTTCAAGGATTTTAAAACACTGGGCTCCATTTAAAAATCATCAGCTAAATTTAAAACACTAATTCAAGATTCAAACGCAAAGGCGAGATTCGTGATCAATCGAGAAAAAAATGAGTGGTTAGTCACACTTTGACTGAATTAGGTGCATTTTTAAAATATTTATGTGCTAGAAGCTTTGGATCGTATGAAATGAAAAATTGCTATAATATTGTTTAAACTGGAGAGTATTTACCTAACGTCATTCTTCGACGTCATGGTTTACTTAGTCGGTCATATGCCATGTGAGACTCAACTTGTAGAACCAGTCCAATATAGATGAATGTATCCCATTGAACGGTTCATTAGGAAGTTGAAATGCACAGTGGGTAACAAGGTCTGCCTAGAAGGGTCAATTGCAGAAACATATATTGACTATGAGTGTCATGCATTCTATTCCAAATACTTCCATGGAGTGGACACAAGGTTTGATTGGCCGGAAAGAAATTTGATGTTGAAAAGCAAGACAACAAAATGGTTTCCTGTGTTTTCCCAACACGTACGTCCACTTAGTGCAGTGCGTGATTATGATTTGTGTGGAAGAGAGTTTGAGAAAGCTTTGTAGTACGTGCTAAACAATTTCCCTGAGATAAAGAGCCACTTGAAATAAGTTTTCATTATTTGTTAATTAATATTGTAAATTATTTAAAAACAATTATAAGATTATGAATTATTTTGTAATCTTTAATTTTAATGATCATATTAACTTGCTCAAAGAACTGGGAGTAAATGATATAAACCAGAAATATAAAGAGGAGTTCTTGAAATGGTTTGAACAACGGATAATGACATTGCATATGCGAGTTTGAATTACCAAAACAATATTATGATTGTTTATTTTTGTATGTTTATGCTTTATTCAATATGTAGGTTGTACAAACAATGACACTTTATGACAAATCTTTTGCATAATGAATGTATCAGTGTTTTGAAATTATACTATTGAAGAGGAAGGAAGGTAGCAGCCCATCTACACCTATTCCTTACTCTCCGTTTGACTTACTATTAGAGATTAACTCTACAGAAGAAGGTAAACATTTGATAGTCATTTTGTTTCATTTAAAGTAATTCATACCAATTACATCATTTCTAGCCATCATTCACTTCGTTTCTAAAACGAATATTATAGTCTTTAAAGTTAACAGTACAATTTTGTCAAGGTCGAGACACTACTAGAGGCGTGACATTGGAAAAATATCATAGAGTGAGTAAGATTAAGGTTAACATTCCTGACGAACATACTGGAGCTGAAGGACAACCAACAACTTGGCTTACATCGCATATGGGTGCTCTTACACTAACTTATGCATCTTTGGTTACGCGTTCATGCCATAAAATCTCCCAAGATGTGAAAGAGCTTATTAAGAAGCGTTGTGTGGTAATTTTTAAATAACTGATTTATAATATGACTTAATATGTATGCAAAATATAAAATATGCAAGTGATAATTTTTTTGTGTATATAGTTTTTAAGGATAACTTCGAACTAAGTTTTGATCAAGAGATGAGCGTAAGACTATCAATGGGCTTATGTGTAATGCATTCAACAAGTATAAGGTGAGGTATCTTGAGCATTATAGTAAGTTCGAGAATAAAGAAGAGATAGGCCAACATCCTTTTCAAGATGTCCGATCTTTCGATTAGAAAAAACTTTGTGACATATTGTTGGATCCATCATATAAGATCAAATTAAATGAATTGTTTTATGTGTCCTATTTATAATTTTTGCTTCATAATATTTACAACTTCTATGTAGGAGCGAAGTTTTATAAATAAAACAAATAGATCAAAATTAAAAATTCATCATTATGAAACCTCAAGATCTTTCCACCGTCTCTCTAAGAAATTGGTAATGCTATTTTTTAATTGTATATAATTTGTTATTTGGATGTATTTTAGTGACTTTATATCTTAGCAAATGTCTCTTGTAGCAAGAGTTAAATACCAATTATGATATGACAAAATTATATGCTGCATCACATACTGATCATAATGGAAAATAGACTCATCACAATGCCTGTGAAAATTATGTAAATATTATTATCTATTTTAATTAAACATATTTAAATATTTGTAGCTATATTAATTCTTTTACTTGTATGTTGGAAAAAAATGTTGTCCTACATACTGAATCTGCATCAAATCAAAATTTCTCAACAAGTGATGTTAAAGTTTTTACTCAAGTTCTGGGCAAAGTTCAAGATATTTGAGGGGTTTAGGTCATTGTCTAAGGCCTTGTAGCACTTCCCCATTGTCTGGGTATGCCTCCAACACCTCTAGAACATTAGGGGAAGTGAATTCTAAGATCAAAAAATTGAGTACAAGGCAACATTAGTTAGAGGCTCAATTGGTAAAACAAAGAGACATGGAAATGTGCATGAAATAATAAGAACAACAACAACAAGAGTTTAGGAGAAAGATACAACTCCAAATGCATATGCTTATCCAACTGTTTAGGCCTCCAAGCAACTGATTTACATTATTTGTATAAATTTTGGGATCTATATCTATACAAAGAACGGTAGTACTACTATTTATTTACTTAGTTTGCACATATGAGACTACTTTTATGAGTACTGAACAAATTGTAATATATTTTTTTTAATATTATGTATATCTATTTGATTTTTCATTATTGGGTAAAATAAAATAGTTACGGTTTGAACGACCTAAAATCGTTCGAATAAAATAAGTAAAACTATTTGAACATTGATACAGAACATTCGAATGTAATCGTTATTAAACATTTGAATAATAATGAGAACTGTTCAAATGAAAACATCAAACATTAAATCAACATTTGAGTGTCATCTCATAGCAAATCGTTCAATCATATCATAGTCCAATTGAATGTTTTACTCAATATGTTCAAACATATTTTACTGTTTGACCATCAAATTTTTTTTTCGAATGTTTTCCCATGCCAATTTGGTCGAACGACTAGGTATTGATCGACAACTCATGAAGGACGCATTCGAAGATAATTGATGATCGAACGTCATGTTTATACCGATCGAACGTGGTTTTGGGACGAAGTTCAATCGTCCCAAAAGAATATGTTCCATTCAAACGCGATCAATCCGTTTTGCTCAAGTTCGTCCTAAAAGATATTTTTTTAGATAAAATTGATATTTTCGTCTCAAAATACCTTTTGAAACACTGTCATTGGAACGATCTTGGGAGGATTTTTTTCGTCCCAAAAAGCGTTTTGGGATGAAATTGCAATCTTTTGGGATGAAAATGTTGTCCAAGAAAACCACTTCTATTGCAGTGTATGTGGCTGGCCGGGTAGTTATTCCTTTGGATAATATAATATATTCATGGGAGATATACTCGTTGTCTGTTTGCTAACAAAAGATGTGAAAGGGATATGATACCATAAACATAAGTGGGATAGCATTGGACAAGTTGAGATCATCTTGATCGAACATGTTCGTAGTGCACAAAATTGGGATAATTGTACATCATGGAGGTTAATTATGTAATTCCACACTCAATCTTTCTAATTCACAAAGACTATTCCATATTGGATCATTTTTAACCATCTAAGCCTAGGTTTTTTCTTACAAAGTAATTATTTAGCTAGGGTCTATATTAAGAAAAATGATATTTTCAAGTTGGTGCATGTCATGTAGAGCACACCTAATTAATAATGTGTTTACATGTCAAAATTTGAAGATAAATTTTAAAATTTAATTCTTACAAATTAAATCTTATTATTTAAGTCATATACTAAATGATGTACTCTACACACCAGCTTGATAATAGAATAACTCTTATATTAATATTCATTTTTCTTCCATATTTGGAAGTTTAGATTGTTCCTTTTTAGCCTCGCCTTCCACAACCTGCATTATGTCGCCTCAACAATCTCTTTGTTGTATGAGACAACACTAACCTTATAGTAAAGAAAAAGAGTTACAAAGAGTACTACTCTGATGATCCGTGGGAACGAGTCACAAAATAAATACACAAAAGGGTGCTTAGATATCTCCAGCTTGGGTATGTGGAGACCACTGTTATAGATACTCTTCTGATCCGCTTATATAGGATGTCATGGCTTGATCGATATCTGACGGATAGGCTACCTGCGTCATGATCAATACCTCATGAAGTGCTATATATATTTATCCACTAACGAAAGTATCGCATCAATTAAGCTGCGTGAAATTGATGAGAGTGCTGTTGGAGCTAGCTAGCTATTCCATCCTACATGCACTTCTTTCACTTTTCGGATTATATGCTAAGTGTAATGTATAAACTTTGTATAAAATCTGCATGCAAGTTTTGTCTACTCATGGCCGGTGGTCTGTTTTTCTTTATTTCTTTTCGGGTGAGGCAAGATACATTCAATATAATAAGAACATGTCGGAAACCAAAGTACGTCACATATAATATGCTTTAACATGTATGTAGAACAAAGAATATGTAGATATAAGAACATGTAGGAAACCCAAGTACTTCACATATATATATATATAAAACATGTAAATATAATTACACTTGTCATGTGAGAAATTTTACATGACAAGTGTTATATCTATAAAGAGATTTTATAAAAATAAACTTGCAATTAACTAACATGATTTTATATTATACGTTAAATTATTTACTTTACAATTAAAATAATTAATTTTAGAATAAGACGTATCACAAAGTTTGAATGAAGGCTGATGGTTACGAAGCCAGCCTTTGAATGCAACGTACCATCCACTTAATCCCGACCCCCAAATAGAAACATAAAATTTCTCTGTACCTCGGTGGAGCCCCCTACGCCCAACCAGACAAAAAATGGACGAGCACGATTGTCCAGGATGTATGATCCGGTGGCTCTTTCTCTCTCTGTTTCTTTCTTCCCATCATAATCAGCCCCGCACGTTGTGACAGCTCACGCGAGGTAAGGTGGTGTGGGCCACATGTCGAGTTGAGGTTGGCCTAACGCGGGAAGCCAATCATGTTGATCGGTCGTGCCACGTCATGAGCTGTGTGGAACACCCACCTGCGAACAAACTAGTCACCCCACCCCCACCCTCGTTCTTAAACAGTCCCTTCTGTTCTGTTTCAATCATTGGTTGATTCCTTAACTGACTATCATGCCATAATTCCCTTCTTATAATAATTCACTTCCTTGATAACTATTTTCACCTACTTTCGTGCCTTTCCTTTTTAGGTTTTAAGTTTACTTTAAAAAAAAGTACATTGAAAAAGGTAGAAGTTATTATATTATTATTATTTTTTTACAGGTTAACGATGACTACTGGTAATGAGATACGTTTTTTACAATAATCTTAACAATCCAGCAACAATCATGTCCGCAATTAGCACTGCCATAATTTACAAAAAAAAAAAAAAAGAAAATTAAAAAAAAAAAAAAAAGTGTCCCCAGATTGCCGGCCTATAATACTAGCTTCACCAAAAAAATTATGTGCCCAAGGCCACTACATGATTAATCCCTGTGGAAATTATGAACAAGCACGTGCAGTGGTAGTGCTACGACCTTTTCACCTACAAACCAGCATGTGCCGTACACTGAAGCAGAGGTGCGAGATATATTTAGGCGCGCTGACATAAACGGAGATCAGTTTCTGAACAGCCAGGAGCTTAGAAACGCCTTCCGCAGCCTTGGTTGATGGTTCAAGCTTTGCGAGCACTTCACCATACTCATGCAGATATAAATAGAGATGGACGAATCTCTGAGGCCGAGTTAGTGAACTATGTTTTGACGCTCGGTTTTAAGAAATAAATCTCACTGTATATGTAGGTACGTACGTATGTACGTGGATTTTCAGTACTACTGCTGGAGCTCAAAAACTATCTCGGGTACGTATATATTCCGAAGTTTGTAGGCCGTACGTACCATGCATAAAGGAAATAAGGACATATGTTATGTATTATAGTTCTTCTATGGCCTTATTCACCTAAAGCAATAGAGACAAATGTTTTTTATTCAATAATAATTGAGAAAAAAGTGTTGCTTTCAAAGTCTCTTTATCTCTTCCTTTCTATGACTTTTGTAGACTTTAATTTGACTCTGATATGACTTAGATTCTGACTTGTCGAAGCGGAGTCGGATTTGACATTTTTTTTAACCATAGTTAGCCTATTTTTAATAATAAAAAAAAAGTTTGCTTCCAAATTTTAATTTTTTCAAAATTTTAAAAAACTAAAACTAAATCATTTACTGTTGATTTACTTCTATACTAATATCTAACTTAATTTTATATTAGACTTATAGTACTATAGTTCTAATTACATGTTATCATACTATAATATTACATATTATTTCTAGTGTCTAATTGCATATTATTATACTATATTATTATTTGTTATTAACTTACTATATTACATGACTTATTTCTATACTATAGTATTACATGTTATTAATTAGATTATATTACTATCTAACTTATTTATAACGTATTTTTACACTAGACATATTTCTTGTGTATAATTACATGTTATTATATTTTAGTAAATTAGTGTTATGTGTTATTATAAACTTATTAGGCTAGACTTATTTCAATACCAATCTCTAACTTATTTATATACTTGATTATATATGGTTGTACTACTAGGATGTTTGTATATACTAAACTATTATTAGACTATTTTTTATATAGTATCATTATATTATTTTATAATAATTAGTTCAAACTAGTATATTAATTATTGAATTTAACTATATAAGTTCTAGTTATAATACTATATAACTATACTACTATATATAATAAATTTATAGATAAATACATATTTTTATAGCATATAAACAATGTCGAAGTCGGAGTCAACGGACAAAGTTGGAGTTGGAGTGGATCGGAGTCAGAGTCGGTCCAAAGACACCTCTGATTCCGATTGAAAAATTAAAAAAGAATCCAACTTCGACTCTGTTTTGTTGAAGTCCAAGTGGAGCCAAAGGTGAATTGGATTCAAAGTTAGATTTTTAGATTTTTGCTCAACCTTATTAACCATCGTGTAGAGGAAGAACAATACAAAGGAGAAGGAACAAATATTGCTCTAGCATTATACATGCATACATTTATAAAAAGGAATGATAATCACAAAACTTTTTAACAATAATTTTTACGACCATGTTTTAACTAAAAGATTATTTTATAAAATAACTTAAGATCAAGTTCTTACAAAAATACCCACATTTTTATAAATTCGCATCAATCCATATATATTTACTAATAGAACTCCCCCAAGAGAAGCAATCGACCTTTCCCCATCAAACTCATTGCATCTTCATGCTGTTTGAACTTCAAAGCCCAATTTAAACTTCACAAAGTGTGGAAAGAAAGATATTCTTAAAATGTGATTAAATGTTAAAATAGTCCCGTGTGGCTGCTTTTGGACAAATCAATTAATTTCAGGATTAATAAAATAAAATATATTATAAAACTTTAAAGTAATTAATAAAATTAAAAAACAAAGACTTACAAAACTGAAAATGATAACCTTGACTAGATCGAGAAGTAAACTCATGACCCGGGTAACAACAAAGATGAAAAAAATAAAATAAATAGAAAGTGTATATATATATATTTATATATATATATATATGAGTTTTGCTACTCGATCATCGTTTCCATATATCACACACCACACCTATTTTATTTTTTAATTTTTTTAATTTTATTCTTCCTAAATTAGTTGAGTTTTTCTACTCATCATCCATACATCACACATTTGGTAAAAGAAAAAAATTAAAAAATTAAAAATAATGTGTGGTGTGAGGATGATGAGTAGAATTTTTCACATATATATATATTTATATATATATATATATTGTTGGTTCCAATTCGAAGCAATCGATCTATAGGAATATTCCCGGCCCCGTGCTTGGAGAATATATATAGATCGATTGCTTCGAATTGGAACCAACAATATATATATATATATATATATATATATAAAAGACCCATCGAGCAAAAATGCGATGGCCATTCGCTAGAAACTGATAACAGAATGACATAGCTAGGGAGATCCAGTCTCTGGATATTCCCATTAATAGCCCTTTGTTCTTCATTCAATCTCTTTAGAGAACCCAAAGTTGATACGTGTCAAGCACCTCGAACCACAAATTTTATAATGGGAATTCCATGCATGCATATATAGTTTTCTGTGGATCTGTTAAAGATTAGATTCTCCATTAGTCTAACGTTTTAATCACTCTTCAACGTTCAAGGATTCTAGCTAGCTTTGGAAGAAGCAAAACAACAAAGAGTGATCAATAATTGTGGTAGTAGACCCCTCAAAACTTTCCGATCATGTGAAACAAGCATCAAATTCCTAAAATTATATATATATATATATTTATATATATTGTTATCAAATATAATAATATTGTTGGAGTTCTTCTACTCATCATCCTTATACCACATACTTTCTAAGGGAAAAACCTAAAAAAAATAAAACATAAAAGCAGGTATATATGTTGTGTAGGGACGATGAGTAGAATTTTTCATATTATTTAAGGCATAAGTTATTTTACTCTCAAGTTGGTACGTAGAACACACTATCTATATATATTACAAAAATTGTAAGATTCAAATTTTAAAATTTATTTTCCAAATTAGATTATGTCATATAAGTACTTTACTAAATTTGCTCTACACACTGACTTGAGAATATAGTATTTTTAAAGTCATATATGAAAATTAAGAGAGTGGAGTTTCCGATGCTTTTAAAAATGAATTAGTTTGTAATTTTTTTCTCGTAGATTGCATGTGCATACCCCTATAACGAGCTAATTAATTACATATGTAAATCGAAATACGTAAGAAATATCACAATGTTACATGTACATGACATGACTCTCTCTCGTTGAAGATTGGAAAATGATTATGGCACAACTCGATCTTTAATTTATATTTTATAACCTTGTTTTAAGAGAAATTCTATTTACAATCTCTAAATAGAGATTGCATATACAAACTCTTCATTAAATAGAAAAAAAATATTATTTTGATAAAAATATTATTATAATTTTAAAAAAATTTAAAAATAAAATTAATTAAACTTACAATATAATTTCTAAATAGAGACAATACGTAACATTACTCTTATTTTAAATGGGAAGATCAGTTGATTCGTACTTTCTTGCAATAATCTATTTCTTTTCTTCGTGGATACTGATCAATCTGCTAAAGAAGGAGATGCCGTGTTGGTTCCATTGGTCTAAATTAAAGTGCCACCTCAAAAATGCATCTTTACCCACATTGGGAATCGGGAGGCTCGGAAAAGATCTTTGATTTTTTTTCCCTGCAGATAGACTTCGGTAAGATCTCTTATAATACACTTTGAATAACGAGATGACATTAAATAATTTTAAATAAAAATTAAATAAAATATTATTAAAATATTATTTTTTTAATATTATTATTATTTTATAATTTGAAAAAATTGAATTGTTTATTATATTTTGTATGAAAATTTTAAAAAAATATAATGATTAGATGAAATAAAATGAGATGAGATAAATGCTTTCGCTATCAAAATGAACCTAGATTCTTCTCTTTCCTAATTTGCTAATTTAAACTCTAGTTAGCTAGGTTTGAATTATAGGCTGGTTAATTAATTAGGTTCTATATATACACTATACTTCCTTATGTTCATACCATATCCAAATAGACGTTTATATATCTTCTTCCTTGCAAACCACTTTATTAATCGAGCTCCAAACTGCACCAAAAACTATGTCTCTTCCATATATTGCCACGAAAAACATCGACAACCTCTGCCCTAGAATAAAGGGCAAGAAGTTGGAGGTGCCATACACTGAATTGCAGTTGAAAGGTATATTTAAAAGGTTTGACACTGACGGAGATGGATATCTAAGCAGGAAAGAACTTAGAAATGCCTTCTCTAGCCTTGGTTCGTCTGCCCCTCGCTGGCGAGCTTTTCGAGCACTTTGGCATGCTGACAGTAATAAAGATGGACGCATCAGCGAGGCCGAGTTGGGAGATCTTGTGACATATGCTTTGAAACATGGTTATACCATTGAGTAAGCCTTGTTCATGTACTTAAAATTATCAATTGTTAGTCTTATATATATATATATATATATATATACTCGCATAGAAGGAATCATGTTTCTAATGTAATAGATCTTGAATCATGATGATATAGATACAATATTTATATAAACTCGAAACTTTGGTTTTCGTTTAAAATTTGTAGATAAAATATTCAGGCCCTTAGCCTATGTTCGAATAAAAAATTAAATGAATAGGCCGCCATGGCCGTTAAATATTAGGGATAACAAAAAAGCCTTGTTTGGATAGTGAGCTGAAATTATTTGTGAATATTAATGAAATAGTTTGTAAATAGTAGTGAAATAGTTTAAGTTAAAAAGTTTTATGGGATTTTGAAAAAATGAGAGAAAAAGTTGAATAAAAATATTGTTAGAATATAATTTTTTTAATATAATTTTTGTTTTGGAATTTGAATAAGTTGAATTGTTTTTTATATTTTGTTTGGAAGTTTGAAAAAATTATAATAATTAGGTAATGATTAGATGTAAAAATTGAAGATTTGAAATTGAAAAGTGTTTGTGATTGTGGTATTTGAATATTGAGATGAGATGAGATGAGATAATATGAGATGAAATTGAAGCATTTTTATATCCAAACCAGGCCTAAAGTTTTAACGATTTTCTTGTATTCTTACGTCATAAGGGACTTTAGAAGTGACGCATAGGCTCTTGAGTCATCTCCAAAGTGGAGGATCTCGCATCAAACTAATTAATTGCGTGAAATTTGTGAAGTGCTCCTCAAAACGTTAATCAATCACTAACATTAAAAATAGATGTAGGTGAAAAGAAGAGATAAAAGTTATGAATAAAAGAAAGATACTCCAATTAGGCATGCAATTAATTAGCATTTCTTACATTACGGTGCTACGTACCAACTTAAATGTTTTTCTCGCGAGGCAAATAATATTCCATCGTACCTTAAAATAAAAAAGTTGTTATGTACGATAAATTAGGCTCTTGTTCTCTCTTTAGAAACCAGACTCTCTCGTCCGAACACAGCTGGGGAAGGGGGAGCTTCGACTTCCTCTTCTCCTTCCTCTCTTCCCTCTCTACTGTCGGTCCTGTGTCTCCGATGGGTTCTTTTGTTTTTTTCATGTTTTTCTTTCAAATTTTTCGGCCAAATAAGGGAGACTAGTCGATCTGAGTTTCTCCAGTGACCATCTTCCTACACGCGCACCACTAGGAGACTCCTCACCTGCCGATCTTGCAGTCGTTTGATTTGGGCGCCATTTGGAGTGGCGTGTTGCACCCACGTGAGGGTTACAGAGAATGCGTGGCGCACTCGTGCCACCACGTATCATTCTTCGTCGGTGCCATGCACGGTAACTCAGGGCCCAGTACACTAGCACTGTCTCGATCGACCAATTGGCTTCTTCCCAGAGTGGCACGTGTCATTCACGTGCCACCACCGATTCCTTCATCTACTTTTCCATTTCTGTTTGTTGGTGGTTGTTTGTTGTTTCCGATTTCTATATTTCCGACTTCATGTTGGTGTGTTTTTGTTGGTCCTTTTTTGTTGGGTTTTGTTTGTAGGAAAAATAAAGTAAATAGGCTATTGGACTTATGTCCATAACAGTGTGGGTTCCTCTCTCCTCTGGTTAGAAGGATGGGTGCTTTGTTCACTTTTCCTCTTTTGGAGGATGGAGTTTGGATGCGGGGTTGTTATATCTGTTTTATACAGATATTGATACTCTATTTTGAGAGTTTTTATGAAGTTCAGACAATGCCCGTCGCATAATATTTGTGTACGGGAAAGCTTACAACAGGAGTTAATTTGACTTGTAACTTGAGTCATATATGTAACTTCTTTATGAATGAAATGATGTCTATTTCCTATAAAAAAAAAGTTTTTATATACAACCACAACACAAAAGGCTAGATATATATATATATATATGTTTCATTTTTTTAAGTAGTGAGCACTAACCAAAACGGTCACTAGCAAATTACCATCAAGAATAGGCCTCCGAGCTCCATACCTGCCTTGTGCGAGTTGTTTTCGTTAACGAGTTAATGGATTCGACAACAATAGGACATGGACAATGAGACTTGATGGGCTCCTTGACCATTTAAGTGCGGGTTACAATCAATAAACTTTAAACTTAATGCCAAAACAACAACCAATGCGAAATTGCCTCGAGGGGAAAAATCTACCAGCTCGAGCAAAAATGAAAATGGAAATATAGTGTTTAAGTGTGGGTTACTAATAAAAAAGATTTTTTATACCTTTTTAAAGTGAAATCTACATTTTTACGAGGACTTACACAAATAAGATTTATCTCTTTTGGGTTCGCAAAAATCATTTCTCTTTTATATAATATAATGGTGAATGTTGTAAGGTACATAGTCTACTGACAACCCCCACGATTCATGTCAGTCTTCCATCACCTAGTGAAGCAGCAGAATCAAAAACCACGATGGGAAAAAGAGAGCATGTGAATTTTGGACATGTTACCTACACCTTGTCTCATTTTTTGAAGATGTCTATGTTTCTAAATTAATCATAATACATTCGAATGATTCATACAAAGGAAGACTGGTTCAAATGGAAAGATTATCTAATTAAATAAAAAAAAAAAGTAATATACTAAGTAATGAAGAAAATGCAGAGCATGCAGGGCAAGTGTTTGAAGAAATGTCTTGAACGAATTTTTCATTTCTCACAATTGGTATAATAGTTTTTCTTCTTACATTTTATAGTGACCTTTTACACCTCTATATATACAATTTGATCAACAGCTACGATAAGCATTTTACATAATTGGGACCACACAATTACACCTCACCAATTCTGTTATTTGGAATCATTCTAGACTTTCCTAGGCTTAGCAGAATATTCTTGTGTAGGAGCCGAACCTTCATGATTTTGTGCTTTTTCTGGTATGGCAATAACCATTGCCTTAACCACCCCCCACGAGTCAAGCACCACAGGACAAATTGATAGACTTGATCGAAGTTGAGAAAATTGTGCTGAAGACAGTGGTTTGGTGAAGAAATCTGCAAGTGGATCTTTACTAGAGACAAATGAAACTTGAAGAGCTTTAGCTGCCACATGGTCACTAACAAAGTGATAATCCAATTCAACATGCTTAGTGTGAGCATGTGAAATAGGGTTGAGTGTCAAATAAATGGCACCCAAATTGTCACACCATAAAGTTGGTGGATCAGTGAGAAATACACCTAGTTCTTTAAAAAGTGACTTTACCCAGAGAAGTTCACAAGCAGTGTTTGCAACTACCTTATACTCAGCTTCAGTGGAAGACCAAGCAATAGTGGGTTGTTTCTCAGAACTCCAAGAAATGAGATGAGAGCCAAAATACACAAAAAAACCTCCTATGAATTTGCGATCATCAGGGCAACCAGCCCAGTCAGCATCAAAGAAAGCAAATAGTTTCAAGGAAGAAGATTGACCGAAAAATAGACCAACGTTTCGTGTAAGGTTTAAGTAGCGAAGGACTATCAACTATTTGTTAATCGCAAATGAAATATCTGGTCAAGTAAAGGCAAGATACTGAAGACTATCAACTATACTATGATAAAGCTAAGGATTTTCAAAAGAAGAACCTTCAAGTGCAGAGAGTTTAACAGACGAAGACATAGGAGTGGAAACAATTTTGGATTTATAAATATTAGTACGAAGCAATAGATTAGATGTATATTTAGATTGTGAAAGAAACAAGCCAGTGAAGTATCAAGAGACTTCAATGCCCAAAAAATAGTGTAAAGGACCAAGATCCTTAACAGTAAAGAATGTGCTAAGAGCAATAATAAAATCTGAAATGAGCAATGCATTAGAACCTGTAAATACAATGTCATCAACATATATTAAAATAGAAAGAAAATCAAAGGAATTCCTCAAGGTAAATAATGATGAATCTGACCGAGAGCCATGAAATCCTAAAGAGAGTAATTTATCAGTCAACTTTGAAAACCATGCCTTAGGGGCTTGTTTTAAGCCATAAATTGACTCCTTTTTTTTTTTTTTTTTTTTTTTAAATTTGTAAATATGAGAGGGAAAGTTAGAATTTACAAACCCTGTTGCTGCATGTAGACAACATTTTCAAGGTCTCCATGCAAAAATGCATTCTGGATGCCCAGATGATGCAGTGGCCACTTCGAAGCAACTGCAAGAGAGGTGAGAAGAAGAATAGTTACTGGCTTGACTATGGGATTGAAGGTCTCAGTGTAGTCAAGACCAGGTTGTTGATGGAACCCCTTGGCCACAAGACGAGTCTTGCAACTTTCAAAGGTTCCATCAGCCATTCATTTGGTCTTAAGGACCCATTTTGCACCAAGAACATTAAGATCGGAAGAGGCAGAGATGAGATCCTAGGTATGGTTTTAGAGTAAAGCTTGAAGCTCAGAATACATGGCCATTCGCCACTCAGGAAACCGAGAGGCCTCGGTATAGCATGAGGGTTCTTTTAGAATGGGATCTGAGCAAGAAATAGTGAGGGAGGCTGAAGTTTTTTAAGGTGGCCAGGGAATGGTATCGTCGGATTGAGTGAGAGGGCAATGAACATAAGATTTTGAATGGGTAACCATGGGATGGGTCGAAGGAGATGGAGTTGCAAGGGAAAGTGGCGCCATTGGAGAGAAAATGGGAGAGTTATGTTTTTAAGAGGAGGGCTCGAGTACAAAGTTTGACGAAGGGGGAGTGTGAGTAGATGAGGTGTACGTGGGACATGGGCTTATGGTGTTAGGATAAGATGGGCTGGAGATGGGCTCAGCTGATCAGTAAGGGGAGACGGGCTCGAGGAAGACACAGGAAATTATAAGGGAGTGGATATAGAGGTGTTCATTGGAGATGAAGATGAATTGGGTTGAGAAAAGGGAAACACAGTTTCATCAAACAAAACATCCTTGGACATCTAGGTATGGCCTGTGGGAAGATGTAGACAATTATAGCCTCTGTGATCTGGTGTATAGCCCATGACCACACAGAGTTGGGATCTAAAATCCATTTTATGAAAATTAAAGGGTTGTAAATTAGGCCAACAGGCTGCACCAAAAATACGCAAAACTTTGTAGTAAGGTGGATGATTAAATAGTATTAGAAATGGGGAAAAATTGCGAAGAACTGGTGTGGGCATGCAATTAATTAAAAATACAGTAGTTTGAAATGCCTAAGCCCAATAGATTTGAGGAACAAAAGCATGAGCCAAAAGGGATAAGCCAATTTCAACAATTTGGCGATGGCGACACTCAACACTGTCGTTCTGAGCAGGAGAATATGGACATGTAACACGATGTGAGATACCAAAATATTTAAGTAAAGATTGAAGCGGGAGAAATTCCCCCCCGCCCCCATAACGTAGAAAGGTTAAGAATATAGAAGAAACACTAGACTGAATAGGAATTATCCATATATATTTAGAAAAATCATCTACAATTGAAAATAAAGCTGACATCCAATGGGGGATAGCACAGGCGCTGGTTCCCAAACATCAAGAAAAAGCAATTGAAAAGGTTTTTGAGATCTAGAGGAAGGGGGGGATATGTAGCAAAGCATGAGACTTTGCTTGAGAGCATGCGGAACATAAAGACAATGTAGTGTTATTAGTGACAGGGAGTTGAAACTGACAAAGAGTGAAAGAGGTAACTCGAGATGAAGGGTGACCAAGACGTGCATGCCAAATTTGTTATGAAGTCCATTCATCAAGAAAAGCAAGAGGGGCAGAATGTTGAGTTGGTAAAGCTTCCAAAGTAGCCAATTGCATGGGTAGGACATACATACCATTTTCAACGGGTCCTTGAAGAAGTGCCTCCCGGGTACATAAATCCTTCACAAGAAAATAGGAAGAGTGAAATTTAAAATAGACAAAGTTATCTAGGCAAAGCTAACAAACAGATAAAAAATTTGTGTGATTGAAGGAACATGAAGAAGTTTATGAAGAAGACATTTGCCAGATGAAGTATTTAGATGAGCTAAACCAGTGTTTTGTATGGGCAGAGTGGAGCCATCTCCAATGCTGACTTGATCAGTGCCATGATAAGGTATAGACTCCAAATTTAGGTTTTAAAAATCTATTGTGAAGTGGTTAGTGGCTGCTCTATCAGGGATCCAATGGTTTGTGTGAGGCACAGTGGGAGGTAGAGCTGTAAAATTTGCTGTAAGAGAGGTAGGCCGGGGGCTGGACTTTGGTAGGACTGATTGAACCGATGGTAACAAGAGAGGGCTGTATGCCCAGGCTTGTGGCAGACTTGACATAAGGGGCGACCATCAAACCGATTGAAGAAATAAGTGAGTCCACACCCATGGCCCTTATGACCACCTCTTTGCATGGTAGTTATTCCTTTGTTTGGGTAACCAGATGATGGTGCCCTTGTGCTGGTCACATGAGTTGCAAGATTAGTACTTAAAAGTAGTGATTGAGTTTGGTGAGCCAAACAAGATTCATGATTAAGCAAGTAAATATAGATTTGGTGAGATGATAAAGGTTATGGGCGTGTGGTAATGGAAGTCACTATGGATTCATAGTCTGAACCAAGTCCAGCCAAAAGATAGACAGAAAATTGTGAGGTTGATAATGGGTGACCGAAGGCTCCAAGAGAGGCAGCTAGGGATTTTGCTTTGTGATAGTCCTTAGAAATCGACTCAAATCCCTTCTTGAGGGTTGCAAGTTGGTACTGAGTTTGGATAACATGTGTTGAAGATTGAGTAGAGTAGAGATTTTGTAGAGGAGTCCACACCTCACGAGAGGTAGTGCATTCAAGGACTTGGGCCAAAATAGTGTGAGATAGGGAGGAATTAATGGTGGAGAAGATGAGTTGGTCTTGTAAGACCCATCGCGTATAATTAGAATTGATATTGCCATCAGGCGTAGAAGAATGAGGTGGAAGCACAGCCTTATCCACGAAACTGAAAAGCTGATGTCCCTTGAGGAAGGGAACGATTAGAGCCTTCCATAGAAGGTAATTGTTAATCATAAGTTTGAGAGTAATGAAGTGTGAGAAGAAGTTGATGATTGAGGAATTGAAAATTGGTGGTTATGTTGTTTCTGGAGATTTTTGAGGAGTTTCCATTTGTATTGTTGGGCAGAAGGAGCTGGTGTGAGCCTTATGGCAGCTCTGATACAATAAGGAAGAAAAGGCAGAGAATGCAGGGCAAGCGTTAGAAGCAAGGGTACTGCTACAGGGACCGATGGTTTCAATCGATGGTGAACCAATGCAGTGTATTTTCATTTTTTTTTTCTTCATTTTCTTCAAGTATTCTTTTTACATTTTTAAATATTTTTTTATAAAAAAAATACATAAATTAAATAATATTCACTTTCTTAATTATTAAGGAAAAATAAAAATTAAAAAAAAAGAAGCATCGTTATACCATCGGTCCAATAAGCATTATCCTAGAAGAAATGTCTTAAAAGGAATTTTTCGTTTCTTCCAATAGTTTTTCTTCTTACATTTTACAGTGACCTTTTGCGCCTCTATATATACAGTTTGATCAACAGCTATAGTAAGCATTTTACATACTTGGGACCACATAATTACACCTCAACAATTCTGTTATTTGGAATCATTCTAGACTCTTCCAGGCTTAGTGGAATATTCTTGTGTAGGAGCCTATTAAGGCTGCAGAATCCTTAGAATTACAAAAAGGCCTTGCCAACGCCACATCAACATGCAGAGCATCCTCTTGACAGCTATACTATGGAATGCTCTGGAATTCTCACGCATAACAAAATGTGATGATGTGTACGATGGAGATCCAATCTTGTATTAAGTTTGTTACGATTTGGTATTGTAATACTGCCTATAAATGCTCTGTATTCGAGCACCATTGTATTAGAGAGATTTTCAATATACAGTAATACACTTGAGAACTTTCTTTCTGGCCTTTTGTCAAGCATGTCTAAGGTCTTACTTTCATTTTATCTTATATGGTATCAGTAGTCTCATCAAGGACTCACGTCCAGTCTTCCTGACCTATTATGGCTCCCGGTAAATCCAATGCCTCCTCCTCTTTTTCTCACCCCTCCACCATTACTAATCTCGCCACAAATTTAGTAACTGTTAAGCTCAGCATCGACAACTTTCTGCTCTGGAAAGCTCAGATCCTACCCTTTCTCAAAGGTCATTGTCTCTTCGGTTACATTGATGGCTCTATACCATCACCTCCACCCACTGTGGATGGCCAACCAAACCCAGCTTTTACTCAATGGTCTCTGCAAGACCAACTAATTCTCTCGGCAATCAACTCTTCCTTAACTGATAATGTTCTTGCCCAAGTGCTGTTTTGAACACACTCTCTTCTTTGTTCGAAATTTCAATTGACCACCTTAAAGAAAGGCTCTGAATCAATTTCTGAGTACTTTACCAAAGCTACGGCACTTTCTTCCTCTCTTAGTGTTGCGGGTCATCCTCTTTCCCCTTCAGAATTCCATATCTATCTCTTAGTTGGCCTCGGTTCCGATTATGAATCAATTGTCACCTCCATCACAACCAGACCCGACCCACTCTCGTCTGCCCAGGTTTTAGCTATCTTCTCAACCATGAGTCCTGACTAGCACATCAAACACACTCTCTACTCTCTGCCAATCCTGTTTCTACCAACTTGACTCTTACTCAGAACTCAACTTCCTCTCCAACCTCTAATCGAGGACGTGGTCGTGGATGGAGAGGCAGTGGCCGAGGTCATGGTCCTCGTACTTGTCATTGAAATTTCTTTCCTCCTAATACATCTCAACGCCCAACATTCCAAGTCTGTAACAAATCAGGTCACACGGCCATGTCTTGTTACCATAGGTTTGATCATGCTTATCAAACTCCTCATCCTTCCTCTATCCATGCCAACTATACTGCCTTTCCCTCTGTTCCTCACTCAGTATCTAACTAGTTCGATGATTGACTGGAGCTTTAGTTAGGACAATAAAAGACATTATTTAATGTAAATAAGGAGGTTGGCTATGCTAAAACCAGAATGTAGTATAGGTATAGAGGAACCATTATCAACTGCAACTGACTCATAGCCTTGATATGGTTGTTGATTTGAGAGACTATCCAGCCAGCTGTAATGTGAGTGATTGCCCCACTGTCAACATATCATGCTTGGTCTTCGAGGTTTTATTTTTTGATGGAAATCGTGGCAACTAATTGTATGGGAAGATAATGGCCCTGGTAAGCATGATCCATCCTATGAAAGCAATCCAAAATTTGGTGATATGTTCATCCACAGATTTGACATGGAACTAGTGTAGGTGTGGAAGATGAGTTGCTGGACTTGAAGTTCATATGTGGGGCTAATTGTTTTTTGTTCTTGCATTGCTGATATTTTTTAGATGAGCCAGAGTATTTAGACTTTGAGTGGGGAGGGTGAATGTTAGGTTATTGAAAGTAGAGAGCAAACCCCATGGCTTCAATGGAGGGTGTTTGTGTAGCTAGTAACAGTTCATGATTTAATAATTCTTCTTGGAATTCTTCAAAGGTCATGGGAGTATTGCATGTAGCAAAGTTAAAGGCACTGACAAAGAAGGTGTAAGAGGGCTTGAGTCCTCTAGTTATGTACGAGATGATATCCTCATCATCTACTCATTTCCCCACTACTATTACATTTATTAAAAAACCCTCACTTGTGACGGAAGAATACCTTAGAAAACATCATGACACATGGGGGTTTACAAAATATAATGCTATAAACTAACCCAAAACCAAGTGTCCAAACAAGCCAAAAAAACCAAGAAACCTAAACCAAAACCATAAATACACTATGTAAGTGAGATCCACTCAAATGCGCCTAAAAAACAACGACAAGGCCCAAAAACAATTACTTCCTAATGGACAAGAGGCCCAAAGCATCTAATCTAATAATACCCCTCAATAGCCTCGGTATGCAACCACTAGAAACAAAACTCCAATTTAAACCCTTTTCTCCTTTCCTTGCCAAATAATCCACGACTTGGTTACCTTCTCTCAATTGATGGACGGTTGGAATTGAACTCCATCTAGTTCCTGAAGGAGGGAATCCCCAAGATACCATAAATTACAGCCTCTCTTCTTCACCCAATCCACCACAATCTTGGAGTCGCATTCCAAAATAATATTTCGACAAGCCATTTCTTTACATAACCATACCCCTCAGAGTAAAGCTCTTAATTCAGCCTCGTTGTTGCTACCAAAACCATAGTGAGCGGAAAAACCCGCCATTATAAGGCCCTGATGGTCCCGCAATACTACACCCCCACCACAATTCCCTGGATTCCCACGGCAACTACCGTCCACATTTAACTTTCACCAGCCAAGAGGGGGCTTTGACCATACGACTTGATGTGGTTTATGTTCTACCTGAACTTTTACATTAATATCTAAAGCATTCAGAATCTGCAAATCAACCGTGGTTAGCTTTTTATCCTTCATATCGTTGGCCAAGATCCCTAACCATAATTGAATTGATCTCCAAACATGCATTGCACTGACCTGAACTCCCTCCATCCGAGATTGACATCGTCTTCGCCATAAGCACCACATAAGGATGCTTGGTAGCAGGCCAATTTATATTCCCCTTTTTGTTTCTTTTTTTGCACACACCAACCAGGCCTCCACTCTATGCCACCATGTTTTGGTTTGCAAACAGGAAATGCCCAAAGCCAAGGAAGCTAAATGCCATACTTGTTCTGCAACCTGCCCAGTAGCAAGAACATGATCCAACGATTCCATCTGTGGGGATTGATAGCAGTCGTACTTTGAAGCCATGACCACTCCACGTAACCGCACCTTTGTATCTGTAGCTAGACAATTAAACCGAGCTTGTCACATACAAACTGAGATTTTCTTCAGCAAATATTTACTCCATATCCAATCCATCCAAGCGTGATAATCTTCCTTCACTCAAATTAAATCCCAAGCATTGGCTGTAGTAAACTTTCCTTCACTCGAATTAAGTCCCCACTACTACTACTTGATTAGCCAGTGCCTTGGCTATGGGAAGAAATTCTTGGCAAGACTCTACGTCATGATAAATACTATGAAAAGGCCTTTTGAGATGGGAATTTCTGGAGAAAGATTGAGAGGAAAATCTTGAGGCTAAGGATTGCTACACTTGCCTTAAAGTGTTAAGACCGCACACAGTTGAAGGCACAACATTAGTAAGCATGGCATTAATCCAACTGAGAAGGTATTGATGCTTCTTATTCCATTTGATATAATATGGATTTATATTCTAAGAATCATGATGGTTTCATGGAGGGCATAGCTCAGTACCATCAACATTGCCCAAAAACTCATGACTCCTTAAAACAGGAAGGAATTGTGAGAACCATAACAAGTAATTTGAAATGATCAATGGTAACCATGGGGCTCTAATACCATTTCAGAACAAAGTATAGAATGAAGAAATTTTCCACACTTTCATTATATGATTTGTACAAGTATATATAAAATCTGCAGGCAGTAATCTCCTAATATATACAAGGTAACAAATCAAAATTGAATACCTATCCGCTTGGATGTTCAAAGTGCAGGTATGATGGAGCTAATATCTTGGATTGTGTTATCTGCACTGAATTATGACCTTGAGACTTGAATGATGACTGATTTGCAATAGCTTGAATCATGGGCATATTAGTAGTAGCTTGATTCTTGGACGCTAGATTTGCACTTTCCATTTCTTCCTTAACAGCTCTAGCATCTATACATGCATATATTTATAAAGGAATGATAAGCATATAACCTTTTTACGATCCTGTTTTAAATTAAGGATACTTTTTCTTTTTTAAATAACTTATAAAATAATTCTAAAAGTTTTTACAAAATACACCCATTTTTATAAATATATATATGTAACTACCTATTTATTAATAGAACTCCCCCGATAAGCAATTGACCGTTCCCGATCAAACTCATTGCATTTTCATGTTGTTTGAACTTTGAAGCCCAATTTAAATCCTACAAAGTGTGTTGGGTTAGTGGAGCATGGTTTAGTCTTGTGGTGGTCCAATTTGATGAACCGACCTGACAATGATTCTTCACTATTATTTTGGTGGATTTTCAATGTGACTTGGGTCACGGAGTGCAGGCTTAGGAATATAGGCCCAAGCCGAAGCGAAACACAAGACGTAAAGTTTGCTTGGCACTCGCTCGACATGTCTCTAGAGCGAAGATTAGATAGAAATCTTGTTCAAGGCTTGCTCGACACTTTGCTAGAATGAATAATCCATCAATTGTGAAATTAAGGTTTCCACTATACAACTCTTTAAATATGTAATTATGAACAGTATGACCCATCTGGAACTATGTATTTTACCCCAAAGTAAATTTTATCATTTCTCAAGATAATAAAATCCTTTGTAGCTCCGTAGACCTAGGCACGTTGCCGAATCTCATAAATTTTTGTGTCGTGTGATTATTTTCTTGTTTTACTTTACTTTAGTATACTTTTAGTTGATATGACCTTGACTACTAGAGCTTGGGGCTGCCTTCATTGCGTATCTACTAGAGTTTTGATTTTGATGCTTCGTTTTATTTTTTTGGCCCTGCGTTTGTTGGTTTCTAGTCCTTTCTTTATAGTTATTCTATTTTCGTTCATAAATAAAAAAAGTATTGAGTTTGGGTGTTTCTTTTATTTTTTTTATTTTTTATTTTTTTATGTCTGGGTTTGATTTTTTTATTATTTGTATCCCCTACGTGTCCTATTGTAACCACTATTTTCTTCTGCAATAAGTGAAGGCTATTAATAAAATTAATGTCTCGTCCTGACCACAAGAGAAACAGGTATTTGTGACTATTTTTTGTGATGAAAAGGACTATTTACGATGAAAACAGACCCATTTTAGCTGAAAATAGTCATTTCGATAGAAATAACTGGTTGCAAATAAGCAGTTTTCTTATAGTGTCTCTTCTGTATTTAAAAAAAAAAAAAAAAGAGAAAAAAGAAAAAAGAAAAAAGATATGACCATGATCGACTAGCTCGAGCAGTGGTAACTCACCCGGCCAACAACAAATATGAAATAAATAAATAAATAGAAAGTATGTTGATGGTTCCAATTCGTACCAATCGATCTATAGGAATCCCCCTGCATGCTTGGAGCATATAACATATAAGACCGATCGATCGAGCAATAATGCGATGATCATGATGAATTGCTAGAATATAGAGGGACAGATAGATCCAGTCTCTGGATAGTCCCAATAATAGTCCTTTGTTCTCCATTCAGTCTCTAATTTATAATGGGTGCATGCCATAATTTCGTCGGTACTGCTTATTAAAAGGAAAAAAGAAAAAAGAAAGAAAAAGCAACTATGTATAAGTTAAGATTTAATTGAAGCTTTTAATTTCTGTGGGTCTATCAAAGTTAGATTCTCGATGATCATTTGCATGCCATATTCTTTTACCCATTAGTCGTGTTATTCACTCTTCAACGTTCAACGATTCTAGCTTTATTTGGAAGAAGGAAAACAACATAAAGAGTGAATAATTCATGTGGTAGTACGTAGACCCCTCAAATTAAAGTTTATTATCATCACGCATGTGAAACATGAAGCAGCATCAAATTCCTATATTATATAGCAAGGGTTGATAAGCCTTGCTATCCGCATCGATCTCTTGTGTACGTAATATTAGCATATATATAGACGTATGTTTGCTGATGAGAGATCAGTAAATATTAGCATAACGATATATATTGTTATAAAAAATAATGTTGTTTAAGTCCGCATGAAAACTACCATGTCGATGGAGTTACCAATTTTAAAAACTCTTTAATTTGTATCTTTTTTGTCTGTTTCATTGTCTAGGGCTCATTTAGATAGTAAGATAAGAGGAGATGATTTTATTAGAAAAATATTAATTTTTAATAATATTATTATTGTTTAGAGATTTGAAAAAATTGAATTGTTTATTATATTTTGTATAAAAATTTAGAAAAATTATAATAATGAGATAAGATGAGATCGTTTCTTTATCCAAGGAAGCCCTAATTAGTCTTTGATTTATATGCGCATACCCGTCTTTATCTTTAGAAAAATGATAAAGAAACAACTTGATCTTTAATTTATACATGATCTTTTTACGACCTTGTTTCAAATGGAAGATCATGACTAGTAGATTCATACTTTTCTACAATAATTCATTTCTTTTCTTCGTGCTTGGATCCTAATCAATCTGCTAAAACAATAGATGCTGGATTTGATCCATTGATCGACTAAAAGTGCCACCTCTACAAAAATGCATCTTTACCCACATTGGGAGTCGTGAGACTAAGAAGATCAGATCTTTGGCCGGTAAGATATCTTAGATTCTTCTCTTTCCTAATTTGCTAATTTTAACTCTAGCTGGGTTTGAATTATGGGCTGGTTAATTAGGTTCTATATATACACTATACTTCCCTATGTTCACACCATAGCCAAGTAGAAGCTCATACCTCTTCTTCCTTGCGAACCCCTTTATCAATCAAACCCCAAATTACACCAAAAATTATGTCTCGTCCATGTATTGCCACGACAAGCATTGACGACCACTACCCTAGGATAAAGGTCAGGAAGCTGGTGGAGGTGCCATACACTGAACTTCAGTTGAAAGGTATGTTCAAACGTTTTGACAAAGACAAAGATGGGTATCTAAGCAGGAAAGAGCTTGAAAATGCCTTCTCTAGCATTGGTTCGTCCGTCCCCTTCTGGCGAGCTTTTCGAGCACTTTGCCATGCTGACAGTAATGGAGATGATCGCATCAGCGAGGCCGAGTTGGAAAATCTTGTGAAATATGTTTTGAAACAATGTTATACCATCAAGTAAACCTTGTTGTACGTAGAATATATTATTAACTGTTAGTATTATATATTATATGCGCCCATAGAAGGAATCATGTTTCTAATGTAATAGATCGATATCGCTTGAGTTATGATGATATAGACATGTGATACATGATACGCATATACACTACAAGAGATTGAGTTTTTTGAGACGAATCATTTTCTCTCAAAAAACCCAATTTTCATGTCAAAATGTTTTTAGAGACGAAAAAATTCCATCTCTATTTTGTCTGAAAAAGCCTGCCTCAAAATATAATTTTTAGGGACGAAATTGGGCTGAACCAGTCGAACCTGTTTGAGCGGGTTTTTTTTAAGACGAACAATTGTCGTCTAAAAAATATGTTCGAATGGAATTCTATCAATTTAAACTGACACTTACCGTTCGAACTATAAGAAATTTTCATTCGAACAAATGACTATATTCAATCCTGTTTGAACATACAGAGTGTTCGAATAGATTTTATGCGTTCAAACTAATAAATTTTTCAAATGACTTGTGTTCAAACATAAATTATGTCCGTTCGAATAGATTGTTTATTTTTCAGTTTCTGTACGTTCGAATGGGGTTTTGCATATTAATATTGTTCGAACAAATAATTTATTGTTCAAACAGCCATACGAATTGTATTTCTTGGTTGTTGTTTGAATGCGTAAGGTTTTGTTCGAATGGGTAGTTTTTTGATCAAATGGATTTATAAATGATAATTTACCATTCAAACTGGTTAGTTACCATTCGAACGATATTAATCATACAAAACAAAATTTAATTAAAAATACCATACTAATATTCCACAAATTGTAATTCAAACATCACAATTGTTCAAATATTTTGGAGCATCATAATAGAAAGACAAATAAAGAAAAAATAAATTTTAAGATTATGGTGGTGGTATAATGTTTTGGGACATCATTAACTGCCACTATTCAAACATTTTTTGGTTATTCAACTCTAGCCTCTTCTGCATGTTTTCTTTTAATCTCGCCTCTAAATCCTTTGTTTGATCTAATCGGGTCAGCAACTCTTTTTTCTTGGACCTCAATTACTCTATCTCAAGTGTTGCTTCCTTTAATTCCTTAGTCTTGTCGTCATTCGATTTGGCTTTAGAAAAGGATGATGATGTTGAGGATGGCTTCACGCAATCTAAGCCTCTCAAATGTCCAGAACATGATCCAAGTACTTGAGAAAGGATTTGAGCATCGTTGACAAATGATTAATCAGATAGATCCACAACAGCTTTGTGGCACCCTCGACCCCTATGTGTGATTTGATGGAAGTCATGACACCGGGATGATGACCACATGCATCACACACCCCATCGCCATGTGCCTAGTGTGTGCAACATGCAATATGTGTGCAACACAAATAATCGCGATGGAAAATATAAAAGGCAGTCAAAACTAAGTACCAAAAAGTTTTAAACCTTACAACCCAAAAATTATATCCTCCAAGAGGTTAATATAGTCATCCAACTCAAAACATAAATAAAGTAGTAATAAATCCTACGACAAAAATGGGAGAAAGAAGCTCCAAGAATCACTCCTTACACAGAGTCGGTCCTTTTGGCTCAAACTCTCCCTCTGCATCAAAGACTATGGTCCCATACGAAGGAATCGTTGGTAAAAGCACCACAGTGAGATTATGAAATCTCAGATTCTCAGTAAGTAAGCAATCAAATAATATCCAAGAGATTAAAACATATTAATGCAACCAACACATCCATAGCCAGATAGTAGAACATGCAAGAACAAATCCACCATTTCCCCAAAACGGCATATTTTAGTCACACACACCAAAAACTCCATTTTGGACCACGGCACAAAACTGTTTATTAACATGTATACCATGGTTTCCTCTCGGGACCATCCGTACATCCTAGCTCCATTCGTCACACCATGGGTAACGACTATGCATGTGACTTCGTAACGAGCGATTCCCAGCTCTGCACCCAGCTATGGGTAGTGCCAAGAGCGTTATTGTGTTGACCGACCCCATTGTTGCCCGACAACAGCCCAGGGGACGTCACATTAGTTTATTATGCTCCTGAGTGACCAGAGGAGCTCTACCGAGATAATGCCCCATCGTGGCTTGGGGTCGTGATCCATATAAAGTCCATACAATCATTTTAGTCATGCATGCACCATGGTCTCCCCTAGGACCATCCGCACACCCTGGCTCTCTTTATCACACCACGGGTAATGACCGTGCATGTGATTTGGTAACGAGCGATGCCTAGCTCCACGCTGGGCGAGTACCACGACCAGGCATCCTCTAGCCCCCACCAGTGAGGGACCACGGGTAGTGCCAAGAGTGTTATCGTCTTGATTGATCCCACTGTCCCCTGATGATAGCCTAAGGGATGTGACATCAGTTTATTACGCTTCCGAGTTACCAGAGGAAATCCGCTGAGATAATGCCCCATCTCGGCTTGGGGTTGTGATACGCACATGAAATTGAATAGTACTAACATAAAATGCACAGATTCAAGTTCACGCAACATGACATAACACAACACAGTTATATAAATAGCTCGGATAGTACTAACATAAAATGCACAGATTTATGATAAGCAGAATATTGGATGACATAACATATCACTCAACAAACACATGCAACCACAACAATCTCAATAATCCAATTTCACAATTCACAATCATAACTACATGGGTTTTCCCATCCTCCGTTTCTGGGCCAAGGCCCAAACCAACTTCAACTACAGTTTAATTTTCCCAACGCTCCACTGGGCCCAAGGCTCAGCCCAACCAATCAGACTACAGAAAAGCATAAGTGTAAAAATATTATTTTCACCTCAAAGCAGTCGCATTGGAAGAATACTTACAGCATGGGCAGGCAAATTTCTAGATAATCGTGCACGCGCTAGTCTACACTGTCCTGTGATTGGACAAGTGCGCGCGCCGCGACTTCGACGAACATGAAAAATGAAGGTTATAAACCGATTATTAATGATTTTGGCAATGGCTGAGTCGACTCAACCATTGCTAAACTCGAGCCAGAAATCGTAGTTTGAACATGTCTTAGACGTTTGAACGGGATATGAATGGTTAACATTCGAACCCATATTATACGGTTCGAACGGTAATCTATTACCATTCTAACCCACTATATAACCGCTGGAATGTGTTGTTAAGCATTTGAACGGTACATTTCTTATTTTAATTTTTTTATAGAGTTGAATAGATAATGTAACATATATTATATTGGTAGATATAATTACCTTGTTCTAATTATAATTATGATATTTTGTAAACATCGTCCTTAATTTTATAAATTAAATTTAGCGTCATTCCAATGGCTTCTTGGGGAAAGAAGCAGGCCACGTCAAGAACTTCCTCTAGCGAAGAAGTCCAAAAGAGGACTATTTTGTGGAGAGGTAGGTGAAGATAGATGATTTTAAGAATCTTCTATGGGAGAGACATTCTTTCTCATCTGTGGTGGTCGAACGTGGCTGGACACCGATCATCGACCAGAAGGATGAAGGGACAGACAAGATCGTTTCCTATATCAATATTGTATCTCAGTTCTATAGAGAACTTGGTCGTGCCAACTAGGATGATGACGCATACACCTTTCCGTCCAAGGCATCTTAGTATGATTTTCAGTTATGTTACGCTTGTGGGGTGCTTATCGACCTAGCGAGATATATATTCGTTAGGATTCAATCAGAGGCCACCAATATTACGACAGATCTATTGCCGTTTAGAGTCTTGCTCACACGATTTCTTTTAGTGAAGGAAGTCAAGCCAGATGTGTTTGAGCGTGCTTGGGAGCCGATTGGACCGATCAATTCCACGACCTTGTCTTGTAGCATGGGACACTCCAGATTTTGTATTCGTGCACTCACTACAGAGGTGGTCAACACTCAGGGAGATGCACATGGCGTATCGGGTGAGGCATCTACACAGGATGCATCACTTACTGCTACTCGTGAGGAGATTGTAGATATCGTGCATGCAAAGATACGTATAGACATCAGAGATCATTGATGCAGTCTGGGTCGCTCTCGCAGAGATTGAGTTAAAGCTCATATCTCGAGTGACAGATATTGAGACATGCCTTGCTGGAGTCGAGGCGGTGCTACACGATCAGGCCCAGTAGTGTATATCTTTTATTTGTATTAAATGTGATTTTTTGTATGGACAATCATGACTATTTGTATTTTGTATAATTAATTTAAATATTCAAGTAGTCATACATTATATTCCCACCATACATTATATTTTTGGGATGCAAATGTATTGTTTTTATTTTTAGTTTTTACTAGCTTGTTTATTTTTAATTATGCTTTTTTCTTTTTTTATTTACCATTCATGATAATATAAAAATTGACACTATCTTTAAAGTAATATTTATTTAACTAAAAATCTTATTTAACATAAAAAGAAATCACTAAAACATTTTTACATTAATTACATTGATGTAATTCCCGCCAATTTAATTTAATTTCCCACCAAACTATCCATTCGAAAGCATAAATGTTTTGTTCGAATGAAATATGTGTAGTTCAAACAATCTTGCAACCTTCTTGCGAAATTTTCCCACCAAATTTTTTCCATTTGAACAAACTAATTGCAGTTCAAATGGTTTTGAACTTTTCCCAACAAAATGAATTACTTCCCCACCAAGATTATTATTCAAACATATTATAAACCATTCAAACAGACATTAATTCTTTGTTCAAACGTTTTTGCCATTCAAACGGTTTTGACTTTTTGAGACGATCTAATTCGTCACAAAAGATCTAGTTCGAATGGATTATTAGTTGTTCAAACGTTTTTATAAAGTTATCCATGTTTTTAAATTTCGTCTCCAATAATTCCTTTTAGGAACGAAATTTAGTTTGACCCTAAAACTAAAATTTGTTGTAGTGATACAATCTATATCATTTATATAAACTCAAAACTTTGTTTTTCGTTTCTGGCCTAGATAAAATTAGGCCCTAATTAGCATATGTTCTAATAAAGATGAAATGAACAGGCCATGAACAGTAATCAATATTATGGATAACATTAAATTTTTAACGATCGTAGGTACCACTCATTGCAACTGTTTAAATATATTTTTTAATCTCGTAGTAGATATTATGTTTAAATATCTTTTTGAATACAAGGAAGCCACTCCTCCAGTTCAACAATATCCTCCACACAATATCGAGCATTTTTAGCTAGGACATGTGCAGCTATATTAGCATATCTTTAAATATAATGTGCTTTCCAACTCTCGAACAGTAACAGATTCTGTTTAGCTTCACATATGAGAACTTCCGAGCTGTGGTAGAGAATTTCATTCTGATTGATGATTCTGATGACTTGCACTGCATCATCACTATCAAAATTAACAGCCTGTAGAGCCCCAAATGATTCAGCAAGATGAGGGTCAAGAAAATGCTCTCTTTGTATTCTTTTGATAGCCTCCACTTGGTTCTCATGATCTCTATTAACCATGCCACCAATATCAGAACGTATCTCTCCTTTGTTTGCCTCTTGGTAATCCAATAGCAAACGCCTATTATGTTAATACCCCTCGGAAGTGACAGTGGGCGTTTCTTATCCAAAAAACGAAGGAAAGAAATTGATAGGTAGTACTGGCCCACAAGAGATGAAAATAATAGTAACTTTCAGTTGGGAAAATAATATAGTAACCGAGAATTTTGATTTTCAGAAATTAAGAATATATATACCTTTTATTATCCACTCTTTGAGTCAAAGACAAAAAGAAAAAAGAAATTCCCCTTCTTCGATGCCCTATTGCATGGATAGGAAATCTATGTTAAGATCGATATCATATAAATTACTAAACTACTTTTTTATATTAGTTTAAGCTTTTGGAACAAGTTGTTTACTCAATATGTACATATTATCAGATGCAAGATTCTGGATTCGAATCCTAGGAGATCAAAGCAGATAGAAATGCTTATCAACCCTTGCTACATATATATATATATACGAATTTGATGCTTTGCTTGTTTCATATGATATGAAAGTTTTGTTTTCCTTTTTCCAAAGCTAGCTAGAATTATTCACTCTTTTTATTTTCCTTTTTCCAAAGCTAGCTAGATCATTGAACGTTGAAGAGTGCGATTAACACGACTAATATTTAGTGGAAAGGCATTATGTATTATAACTTCCCTCCAAATTAAGAAATAAAAAATAAAAGAAGAATAATGCTACTTCTCCCAACAAATGGGTCTCGACAAGTTTTTTTTTTTTTTTTACTTAGTGATCATTAAGGATAACTAGATCAATGATGTTGTGGATTTTAAAAAAAAATAAGAGTACAAAAAACGAATGAATGGAAAAAATAATAAATAAATGTCAAATGGTCTTATGAGGACCCATCCTCGAATTACACCCTCGGTCATGGGTTTAGCACGACTCATAAAAGAAACCTAATTTAATGAGTGATCATGATCATTAGAATCTTTCAACGATGACGTCAATATAATTCTGTATGGTCTACCGAATTAGATTCTCGATCATTTGCCAGATAAAATGATTCTAGAGATCGCGACGCCTTAACAGTGTAGATAAGCATCTCGACATTGGAGTTTATTGATCATAATCAATCAATGCCGCACGTGGTCCATGACTGCGCGGTTTATTGACGGGAGAGAATAAGTAGTACATGCAACAAAAATAATTGCAAATAAAGGGTTGCATGGAAATTAAAATTTATTATGATCTATTTACATAATCGTTAATCATGCATAAAAAAAAAGGATGATGACTTATCAATTAGACAAATAGAGGGCATTTACAAATATATTTAAATGAAGAACAATATTTATGTAAATCTTGGAATTGATCAAATGAATGAAACTTCAAAATTTTCTATGCAGTGGCAGTAACATGTTTGTAAAATGGATTGTATGAGGATCTTTATTCTATGATTTTGGTATATTTATAAGAGAAAATAAAGTTGGGTACATCTAGCTATGAAGATAAGTGGAATAAAGTTAAGATAATATTGGAGCTAGCCACATCATGATCATCTCTATATATAAATCATTGCGGCTCGATCGATCTCTAACCTCATTGCATCGAAAATGCGTCAAGATCCAGCTGTGATCTTTCAAAGAACGCAATATACAAGACAAGATCTAATGGATGTTTTCAACAGTTGTGACAAAAATGGTGATGAAAACTTTCAAGGGACGAGCTGAAAGCGGCATTCAAAGTTCTTGGATCGAGCTTTCCTGCCTGTAGAGCTATTTGGGAACTACTCCTCGCTGATCAAAACAGAGATGGGTTCATTGATAAACAAGAGATGGAAAACCTTATTGACAGGGTCGAGAAACGTGGATACCTCAAGTAGATCATCTATTTTCTTGTTGTCTATTATATATATATTATGGGTGTAATATTATGTACGAGTGCTGCATGCTATATTGAATAATTTCTAAGTTGCAGCTTTTTCTCCCAAGATAGGAAAGGTGTGACCCTCGCATGCAACCACTTAATTTGTAGTCTTATGATGTTCAGGAAAAAAAAAAAAAGTCTAATGGTTGAATATTCAAAAATATATATATATATTATATACAGATATGGCTTCTTTTAATATCTACCATCTCTCTGTCTGCCACATAAACCAGCATGCACATATCCATGACTACTCAGTACACATGCATATATAGGGACATGCATGAAAATATAGTACTATCTATTAAAATGATCGAAGAGGTATATATATAACATTTTGAGCTCCGACGATATATCATCTCTTTCTATTTTAGTTATCTACTCAAATAGTTTACAGCCCCGTTTGTATTTTGAAAGTATTTCATTTCATCTCATCTCATCTCATCATTACAATTTTTTTAAATTTTTTCACAAAATATAATAAACAATTTAAAATTTTCAAATCTCAAAACAATAATAATATTAAAAATTAATATTCTAACAATATTTCTTTTAATTTTCATCTTTTATCTAAAGAGAAAAACTTCAGATAGGATATTCCGTTTTTCTCTAAATAATAGAGTCCAATTAAAACGTGCCACACAGACCGCACACCCAAATTGTTATGTGATGCGAATCAAAGGAAAAAAAAGCTATTTGAGCCTCTCCATTCGTCTCTCTCCTCGCTATCTCCCTCCCTCTTCCATGCAACCGAAACCTTTAAAATCCTATCTCTGAAACATTTGGGATCCATACGTATGGTGGGTCTCAAGCCATCTTCCGCAAGAAAAAAATAGTTATTAAAAGACACTTAAATCAAGCTGCAAAACTAAATCATTACTATTTTGGATCCAACAAAACTTGCATTCTCAAACACTAAAGAGCAACAAAAGAAAGAGCTTCTATGGAGCTCCCATACGCAGCAATTCATAACTGTTAAGTTTAAAACCTCAACCATCCAAACCATGCATTGTAGGAATTATAGTCCTTTGCAAGATTATAGTCCTTCTTTGCAAAGCAAACTCCCTCTTGGAAGAGGTACTTGGAGATTTCACGTCCGTTCTTCTTTGGAATTATCATGTTTGCAAAGCAGCCAAAGAAAGACTGCAGGAGAAGGAGGAGCCGGCAACAAATGAACCCTACGAGAGATCTCTTGCACTCTTCAGTCGCTTGTTGGAATGGTCTGGAGGGTAACTGTTGCAAACTATGGGTGCGACAAAGAGTGGGGTGCACCGGAAGGGGTAACTGTTGACACGATCTTTTGATCGATGTGCGCAGTAATATCTGAGACCATTGCATCAACCCGTCGAAGGTTGACTAGTACTCCCAACACCAGGCTCAGACTGGGTCAAAGGAACAAAATCTGGTACAGGGCCAGGCTGACGTCGAGCGTGGTCCCTCCCCTGTCCAATGCTCCGATGGTATGTGGTCATGTCGATGGGGCTCATCTAGTATGTCATCCACTTCTCCATCTTGGGTTGCACATTCCGGGCTAGTAATAGGTTGGTAATGAGGACTCCATATGGGAGGTTGTCTGTGGAGACGACGCTCACATCGTAACGGATCTTTTCAAAAATATGAAGTGGCAAGTTGATGGGCTCTCCACGTGACACTTGTATAAGGAACTGTGCATGAGTCTGGCTAAATGTGGCCTTATGTGCCACAGGATCCATATTTGTTGCAACAATAAGAAGCAACATGCGGAAAAAAGGGAGGAGCTGTACTTGCCTGAAGGAGTTCTTCCTATCGATCCGGTCTTGGTCACTCCTAGTCAGGTTGTAGAATTCCTCATCTCGGCCGCCATCCTCCTCCTTAGTATCCTCAGCATTCGACTTGTCAATTGGGCCAGTAAATGATGCAGAAGTGCCTCATTTGCTTCTACTCGGGATCCATCCATAGGCTGAGTATCTCCTGCAGTCGATATCTCAGCTAAGCGATTGATCCCCAGAAGCTCGGTGTTGACATTTGTCGAGACCTCGAACTAAATACCGCGTACTGTCACGGTGTGAGAGGATGTATCATGAGGCATGGGGCACATCCCCATAGAAAACTCTTGAACAATTATGCTATCCTCGTTGTGTAGATTCTCATCTAGCCTCTCGTAATGAACATGTCTTGAACGCTCTTAGATGCATCTTGGCGATAGACTTGGAAATGACCATGCTTTGTTTGCACGTGGAGTTAACGCCTTTATTAATTTTGCTCCGACCTCTGCCGATAGTCGGGGTTACATTAAGTATCCGTGTCGATGGTGCAAAAATCTGTGTTATAGGATTGGATAAAATAGAAAGTCATTGTGACACCCCGTATTTTAGTGTATTTTTATTGAAGGATTATTTTAATGAATTTAAAAATTGTTTCTCTTATTTTAAAATTATGGTGGTTTTGATATATTATTTTATAATATTTTTTAAGTTATGAAAATTATTTTCGATATATTTCCTTGTTATTAATTACTGTTTTGCATTTAAATTGATCTTTAATTTAAATTAGTTTGTTTATGGATTCTAAAATCTTTATTGTTTTATTTAAGTCTTTCACTGCATTTGAATTATTTTATTTAGTTTGTCGTTTTAAAGTCTTTTTTGTTGGATCATTTTTGTGACCCAAGATGTGAGGATTGGACCTCATTTCTTTCCCTCTATTTTTCTTTTCCTATTTTTCTTTTCCTTCTTTTTCTTTTCTTCCTTATTTCTCCCGTTTCTCTCCTGACTCGCTCGACTCTCTCTCTCTCTCTCTCTCTCTCTCTCTCTCTCCTTCGGCCGAACACCTCTCTCCACCAAGCCACCGCCGCGCGCCGCCGTGGTCGTCACTGCCTGGCCCAGTCCACTCCCAAGCCGCCGGCGACCATCCCCCTCCAATCTCAAACCGCCTTGGGCCGCCGTGAGCCTCCACAAACCGTCCGAAGTCATGGCATTTCATTCGCTCTAGCGCCGCCGTCCGGCCACCTCCGGCCACCATGTTTTCACCACATCTTCCTCTACCTCCTAGCAACCCAATGGACCCAACCTCAGCCCCGATCCGCCACCTGTGAAACCGCATTAACCACATCTCCATTTTGTGCATTTTGGCCTTAAATCACCCCTTTCGCCGCCACCCACGGCCAAAGGCCACCACCATTAGCTTCACCGACCTCCTTAGACCCTACCCTATCAATTTATAGTCTTGGTTTGAACTATTTCAAAAGTGGATTTTTGAGACCCACGGCCACAGTGTATTTTACATTGTGGAGTTGCTGTTTTGGCGCTTCTAACTCATCATTGATCCACCAAAAATTATTATATAGCGTTGCAAGTATTTTTTCAAACAAACTTTGAGATTTAAATGTATTTTTGCACTAACTCATTTTACTGTGTTCTGGTTGGTTATTCCAAACTTAGTCCGAGGAGTCAGGGGTTGGATGGATTGGAGGATGGAGCTATTTATGTGTTTGGTTATATTGTGATTTGGTTGGTTGTTGGATATTGAGGTTGTGTCTGGTTTATTGCATGTGCACGCATGATCATGTTTGTAAATGAAAATTGAGTTTTCGGGTAATTGCATTTATGTTCATGTGAAGATTTGAAAACTGAATTTTCATGTGTGGAATGGATTTTTGGGTGCGTGTGTATTACGACCCCAAGCCGAGATGGGGTATTATCTAGGTGGAGCTCCTCTGATCATTCAGGAGCTGAATATACTGAGTGACGTCCCTTGGATTGTCGCCGGGCAACAACAGGATCGAACAAGTTACGTGTCGACTTCGTGGCCCTTCTGCTGGCGGGGGCTAGAGGATGCCTAACCACGAACGCATTGGGTGTGGAACTGGGCATCACTCGTTATGTAGCCAGGACGTGCGGATGGTCCTAAGGGAGACCATGGTACATATGGATTAATGGAAAAATTGCTATTTTTTAGAAAAATGGCGTGTGTTGGATAATGGTTTTCGTGTGAGTCATTTTCTGAAAAAATGATGGATCATGATTTTTGGGCCAAATGGGATTTTGGCGTGTGTTAAAATATCAATTTTCGGGAAAAATGACATTTTTGGACTTAGTGCATATTTCATCATATGCATGCATGGTTGGTTGCATTAATAGGTTTTTATCTTAGGATTAGTTGGATTATAACTTACCTGCGTTACCATTTAATGGTATCACAGATTTTGATGATGATGATGCAGATGCCGAGCCTGAGAATTTGGCCCCGCCGGAGGAGTGATCTGGGATCACTCGGATTTATATTTATTTTCAGCTCTTGTATTATTTTGGGACATTGGTTTTGTTTTAAATGCTTGTATTTGGTTATTTGTATTAAACTAAAATTCTGGTACTAGTTGACTTATTATATTATCCACTGCTTATTTTATTATACACTGTTACTTGTACACACACTTGACACTTGTCGTTGGGATGTGTGACCCGTGTTGTCACCATCCTGACGTCACGATTCTCGAGATTTTTTGTACGTGGGAGTCAGGGCGTCACAGTCATATATTTGTGAATGATATAGATTTGGGGTATACCAGATGGGTATTGCATGGTGAGCCATACGAGTAATCAACTAAGGTTATGTTTAGTCACGGTATTGATATCGAACAAAACTATGATCGAACAAAACCTCGATTGATTGTTCATATGGCTCACCATGCAATACTCAGCGGGTATATCCAAATATATAACTTTCTGCTTCATTCGATCCTATAGTTCACAGATTCTTGTACCCTCGACATGGATACTTATTGTAACCGCGGCTATCAGTAGAGGCTTAAGCAAAATCAATAAAGGTTCTAACTCCACGTGCATACGATGCATAGTCCTTTCCAAGTCTTTCACCTAGACACATCCAACTTTTTTCCACATGTTGCATCTTATTGTTGCAACAAACTTGGATCATGTGGCAAATAAGGCCACATTCAGTTAGACTTGTGCACAGTTCCTGATATGAGTGACACGTGGAGAGTGCATTGACTTGCCACTATGCAGTTTTTAGAGGATCTGTTACGAGGCGAGCATCGTCTATACGGACAACTTCCTATACGGAGTCATCATTACCCGGCTATTACTGGCCCATAGAGTGCCACCCTAGGCGGAGGAGTGGTTGACAGAGCATATCAGCCCCATCGACATGATCACACACCGTCAAATCATTGGACAAGGGCGAGGGCACGCTCGACGTCAGCTTGGCCTTGTAGCAGATCTTGTTCCTTCGACCTAGTTTGGGCCTAGTGTTGCTACCCATGTTGATGTGGTGATCTCTAATCTTACAAGGCATATCGACCGACAGATCGACAAACAGATCAAGACTATAGAAGGGACTATCGCCGAGATTGCCTATTGTGTAGATATTCTAAATTAGAAGGTCACAACATTGATTGAGGAGTTCCAAAGTACATGATTTGTGAATGACACGTTGATCTGAGTATTGTTTACAAAATTTTATCATATTTTGTACTTTATTTTTATTATATGTAATGAAAAATATTATTTAATATATCTACTATTTTTGAATTGTAATTCTCAAGCTTTTTAATTTCAAATATCCAACTTTAATATTAAATCAATTAACGTTTGAACGTTGGCACGTAAGTAGCCTCAATGTTTGAATGTCCAGGGCTCGTTCGGATGTGAATATGTATACATTCAAACGTAATACAATTTCTCGGCTGCCTTTAATGACGATTTCCATAAACCGTCACAAAAAATGATTTTTAGTGATGGTCAATTTCCAAACCATCACAAAAACTCATTTGTGTTGTAGTGACTAAGGGTGTAAAAAAAGACCGGGAAATTGGGAAACCGGACCGGACTGGTTCTATATAATATATATTTCAAATTATTTTTTTAATATTATATATAATATTTTTTATTTTTACATTATATATAATTATTATATATTATATATAATAATATAAATTAATTTAAAATTAAACTTAAATTGTAAAACTTTAGACTGAAATCGATAAATCACATTAATATTTTTTTTATCACTTAAAATCATGTCAAGAGGTGGTACGGCAAGAAAATTCAGAGATTGAAGTCTATGTTTGGAGAATGTGCAATCAGTTATGTTAGTATAATAAGTTATGTTAGTTAATAGTTATAGCAGATTTTATTAACACGAAAATCAGTTTTTATTTGTTAGTTGTTATTTGGTATAACTGCTTATATTAATTTTATTTTCATTACTACATATGGTCCTTCAAATGAAACAGATTTTAGTAAAACAGATTTTTTTTTTAACAAATTAACATTTTATTAAAAGTTAAAACCGAAAAACCGGATTAATAGCAAACGCCTATTATGTTAATTATAACCCTCCGCCATAAGTGAGGACTATTAATAAAATTAGAATAGAATCACTATTAGACATGTAGCCTTCGGCTCTTCAATTAAAAAACAAAAAAAAAAAAACCCTCGAAAGTGATAGTGGGTTTCTTATATATCCAAAAAAAACGAAGGAAAGAAATTGATAGGTACTAGTACTGGGCCACAAGAGATGCAGAAAAAAATAGTAACTTCCGGTTGGGAAAATATTTATATATATATATTTATATATTAATATATATACCTTTTATTTTCAACTTTTTTTAGTCAAAGACAAAAAGAAAATAAAATCCCCTTCTTCGGTGCCCTATTGGATAGGATATATATTTATGTTAAGATCGATATAATATAAATTACGTACTACACTATATTTTTATACCAGCTTTTGGAACAAGTTGTTTACTCAATATGTACGTTTTAGATGCAAGATTTTACATTCCAATCTTGATTCTACATTCGAATCCTGATTCTCTATTCAATAACATTTAATTAAAATATTCTACAAATTCAACTTAAGAGAAGTCTGACTTACACGTGAGGAGACTGTTAAGATATATTAAAATATAATATCAATTTTCTATTTATGAAATTTTTGAAACTTTTAAATATATATTGAAGACGACATTGACATATTTATCCCCGGATATATCTTGGAAAAAGTTTACGGATTCTCCAATTATTGCACATGACCAAAAATACGGCTAAAACTCATTAGCAAATTAAGATCAACTCCCCCATCTTGAAACCAGAAACACGTACGTTTTCTGTTTTCTTTTCAGACTTAATTTATTATATTTCTTATTATTTATACTTAATTTATTACATTTCATTTTTATTCCAACGATATAAGCTAAGAGCCTGATTTTATCTACCAACTTTAAACGAAAAGACATAATATTTGGTGCAATTTGGAGTTTGATTACTATACTACAACAAAAATGGCCTTTTCGGATCAATTTATCGCAACCAAAAGACTATTCGCAAAGAAGATGAGATATAAGGGTCTATTTGGCTATATATGGTCTGAACATAAGGAAGTATAGTTATATATACAACCTAACCAGCCAATAATTCAAACCCAGTAAGAGTTTGACTTAGCAAATTAGGAAAGAAAAGAATCTAATATTTCTTACCAGGTCTGGGAGGGAAGGAAATCAAATATCTGATCTTCTGAGCCTCATGTCTCCAAATGTGGGTAATAATGCATGTGTAGAGGTGGCACTTTAATTTAGATCAATGGTACAAATATTTATACGGCATCTACTTCTTTTGGAGATTGATTAGGATACACAAAGAAATTAATAAATGGATCATTGCCGAAAAGCATGATCTTCCATTTAAATAGGGTTGTAAAAGTTTTACAAATTAAAGATCGAGTTGTGTCTTTATCATTTTTCTATCTTCATTTTGAGAGAGTAGTCATATGTACATTCAACATTGTGATATTTCTTTTATATTCAGATTGTTGATACATTTTCTCAACAAAGTCGGAATATCCCAATGGTACAGACGTTGAATGACCCACGATGATGACTTGGGCATTAATACAATGCTTGGATGCTCATCTATGAAATAAATACTAAATAAAGCATATAAAATGTAAATAAAGAGAGAGTCACAAAGTTTTATGTTGTACGGTATAAAAGCCAATGTTCATAGCTTGTTTAGGGGTGAGATCCACTATGTTCGGTGATTTTGCCTCTCATATATCCCAAAATACATGGAGGAAATAGGATTTTAGGGAGGTTGAAAAAGATGTCTTCCTTTTGGAGAGAGAGTCCCCTGAGGTAGAGAAGTTTTTCCTTGTAGAAATATCCAATCCCCTGACATTTGTAATGATCTCTATCTTTTATAGATATTTCATTTCTTCTTTGGAGTAGTTGTGTCCTACTTGCCTTATGTAACTAACTTTCATCAGTCAACTTTAGGCCGAAGCAAAACGGAGTCGGGTTGGATTTCTTTTTTAATTTTTCAGTCAGATTCGGAGTCGGAGGTGTCACTGGACTGACTCCGACTCCAAATTTATGCTCTGACTCTGACTTCGACTTTGCCCTCCGACTCCGAGTTTATGCTCTAACTCTGACTCCAACTCTAACTCAGAATCTGACTCTTACATTATACATATGTTATACAAATATATATTTATCTATATCTTTATCATATATAGTAGTATAGCTATATAGTTACATAACTAGAACTTATATAGTTAAATTTAATACTATGCCATTATGAACTAATTATTATAAAATAATATATTTATACTATACTATAAATATACTTATGATAGTTTAGTATGTATAAACATCATAGTTATTACTACCAAGCATAATCAAGTATAGAAATAAGTTAGATACTAGTACTTAAATAAGTCTATTATAATAAGTTAATAACATATACTAATTTATGAAAGTATACTAACACGTAATTAGACACTAGAAAGTCTATTAGATAATTAAGTTAGAAATAAGTTAGACATTTGTAAACAAACATGTAATACTGATGTATAATAACATATAATTAGAAACAAAAAATAACATTAATACATTTTATAACAATATATATGATCATCAGCGAACGCCTACTCACTACAACACATTTGGTTTTTAGTGACAGTTAGGAATTTGTGACAGTTCCTAAACCGTCACTAAAAAGTATTTTCTGTGACGGTTTTTGAAAACTGTCACTAAAGATGGATGAGATTTTTTTTACGTTCCAACGAATAAGAAAATTACATTCAAACGTCACAAATACGTTCGGACGTGTGGCTACATACGTGCGAATGTGAAATTTTTTGGCGCAAACGTTCGAACCTTAGTAATTAACGTCCGAACGTTACTTATAAATTTAAATTAAATATGTTATAATTTTAATTTATGTGGTTTTTATATTGTATAATTTGGATACAAGTCTAAAAAATTGACTTGTATACATTTATATATACACAATTTGTAAAATATAATTATATATTTATATATATTTTAAATATTTATGTTTATATATATATAAACTTATGTTTATATATATAAATATGTATATATTTATATATGCATATTTAAATATATATTTATGTTTATGTATATTTGAAGTGCAGTAATTTAGTATTGAAGTTGAAAAATATAACATTAAAGAAGATTGAGAATTGTAATTAAAAAACCATAGATATATTAAATAATATTGTTCCTTACAAATATTAAAAACAAAATACATAAAATATGATAACTGAATATAAACAACACTCATATAATATCGCCGTCTGGGAAAGTCATAGAGGCTCGTACCTCCTTAGTCAAGGTATCAACCTTGTCGTTGAGGATATGTACACGGTGTGACATCTCGGCGGCAGACGCCTCTAGAGGCGCGAGCCGTTCATCGATCGAACGATCGATATGCACAATCAGCTGCGAGATCACTGCATCAACCCAAGAAGGCCACACATCTCCCGTAGATGTACTGGTCGGTTGCTGACCACTACTCCCCACATTAGGCTGGGGCTGCGTCGGAGGAACTAGATCCGCTACAGGGGGTGGCCGACGTCCCCTCGCCTGTCCAATGCTATGTCGTTGAGTGGTCATGTTAAGGGGGCTCATCTGATCTTTGACCAGCTCTAAACTGGGTTGGCACTCCCCGAGCAAGTAGTAGCTGGTTGAGCAGGACACCGTATGGGAGGTTGTCCGTGGAGACGATGCTTGCCTCGTAACGGATCCTGTCAAAGATGAGAAGGGGCAAATCTATGGCATATCCATGTGCCACCGGTATCAAAAACTGTGCCCGAGTCCGACTAAATGTGGTCTTATGTGCCACAGGATCCACGTTTGTTGCAATTATAAGATGCAACATGTGAAAGAACGGAAGCAAATGATTTTGGTGGAAGGAGTTCGGCCTCTCGAGCTACATGCGGTCTCTCCCGGTAAGGATGTAGAAATCATCATCTCGTTCGTCATCCGCAGCCGAAGGCTCAGCACCCTCGGCCTCTGACTGGTCTGCATCCGAACATTACTTTCTGTTACAGTTTTCAAGCGTCACAAAAAAATATAACGTCCGAACGTCACTCCGAACGAAACAACTCCAACCGTCACTAAAAATACTTTTAGTGAAGGTTTAATAGTAAAGTGTCACTAAATGTATTCTGTGACGCACATTAGGTAACAGTCGTGGTGACGGTTCAAACCGTCACCAAATGTCTTTAGTGACGTTTCTTTGATTTTTTGTGACGGTTTTCTCTGTCACAAAAGGCAAATTATGTTGTGGTGACTATATATATATATGTTAATACCCCTCGAAAGTGATAGTGGGTATCTTATCCACAAGAGATCGACGCACATAGAAAGACTTGTCAACCCTTGCTACATAGGAATTTGATGCAGCTTGTTTCACATGATATTAAAGTTTTGTGGGGTCTACTACTACAATTATTTACTCTTTTTATTTTCCTTTTTCCAAAGCTGGCTAGAATCATTGAACGTTGAAGAGTACTGCGGTGAATACGACTAATATTTAGTGGAATGGCATCATGTATTATAACTTCCCTCCAAATTAAGAAATAGAAAATAAAAAAAAGAATAATGTTACTTGTCCCAATAATTTTTTTTTATTTAGTGATTAAGGAAGAATGATGTTGTGAATATTTTTTTTTAATTAATATGTAAGAGTATAAGAAAAATGAATGGAAAAAAGGTAAAATAAATAAAGGCCCAATGGCCTTATCGGGACCGATTCTCGAACTACACTCTCGGTAGGCGTAGCACGACTCATAAAAAAAAACCTAGTTTCATGAGTGATCATGGTCATCGGAATCTTTCTACGATGACGCCAATATAATTCCGTAGACCATATAGAATTAGATTCTCGATCATTTGCCACATGAAATGATTCTAGAGATCGACGCCTTAATACTTGTGTATGTAGAAAAGCATCTCGACAAACTCTATCCATTGGAGTTTATTGATCATAATCAATCGATGCCGTGGTCCATGACTACGTTTATTGACAAGAGAATAAGTGGTACTTGCAACAATAATAATTGCAAATAAAGGGTTGCATGGAAATTAAAATTTATTATGATCTATTTACATAATCGTTGATCATGCATAAAACAAAAGGATGATCACTTATCAATTAGACAAATAGAGGGCATTTACAAATTTGTTGAAATGAAGAACAATATTTATGTAAATCTTGGAATTGAAATGAATGAAACTTCAATATTTTCTATGCAGTGCATGGCGGCAACATGTTTGTAAAATGGATTAATTGTATGAGGATCTTTATTCTATGATTTTGGTATATTTATATGAGAGAATAAAGTTGGATACAGCTATGAAGATAAGTGGAATAAAGCTAAGATCATAATAATATTGGAGCTAGCCACGTACGTGATCATCTCTATATATAAATCATTGTGGCTCGATCGATCACTAACCTCATTGCATCGAAAATGTGTCGAGAAGGAGTAGTACTGTGCATGAACATATATAAACATGATCATCCTAAAAGTGTTCCCTATACAAGGGACGAGCTGAAAGAGGCATTCAAAGTTCTTGGATCGAACTTTCCTGCCTGTAGAGCTACCCATATTGGGAAAGTGATAGTGGGTTTCTTATCCAAAAAACGAAGGAAAGAAATAGATAGGTGCTAGTACCGGGCCACAAGAGATGCAGAAAAAAATAGTGACTTTGGGTTGGGATAATATTAATATATATATTTATATATTAACATATATACCTTTTATATTCCACTTTTTGAGTCAAAGACAAAAAGAAAAAAAAAAATCTCCTTCTTCGGTACTGCCCTATTGGATAGACTGTTTTTTTATACCAGTTTAAGCTTTTGAAACAAATTGTGTACTCAATATGTACGTTTTAGAGGCAAGATTCTGGATTGGAATCTTGATTGATCTATATTCAGTAACATTTAATTAAAATATTCTACAAAATTCAATCTAGGAAAAGTCTGGCTTACACGTTCGGAGACTCATGCTAAGATATATTAAGATATATTAATATCAATTTTCTATTTTTTCATTTTAAATTTTCCATTGAGATTTTTTAAAAATATATTGAAGACGACATTGACATATTTATCCTCGGATATATATATCTTGGAAAAAGTTTGCGCATTCTCCAATTATTGCACATGACCAACATTAATACGTCTAAAACTCATTGATTGATTTGTAAACTTTTGTTTATGACTACTATATATGTTAATACCCCTCGAGAGTGATAGTGGGTTTCTTATCCATAAACGAAGTGATCATAGTAGTCCTGGGCCACGAGATTGACGCAGATAGAAAGACTTATCAACCCTTGCTACATAGGAGTTTGATGCTGCTTGTGGGGTCTACTACTACAATTATTTACTCTTTTTTCTTTTCCATTTTCCAAAGCTAGCTAGAATCATTGAACGTTGAAGATTGCGGTTGATACGACTGATATTTAGTGGAATGGCATCATGATGTATTATAACTTCCCTCCAAATTAAGAAATACAAAATAAAAGAATAATGGTATTTTTCTCGACAAATGAGTCTCCAGAATTTTTTTTAAAAATTTTTATTTAATGATTAAAGAAGAATGATGTTGTGAATATTTTTTAAAAATATGTAAGAGTATAAGAAAAATGAATGGAAAAAGATAATATAAATAAATAAATAAAGGCCAAATGACCTTATTGGGACCCATTCAAGAATCTACAGCACGACTCATAAAAGAAACCTAATTTCATGAGTGATCGTGGTCATCGGAATCTTTCTACGAGAATGCCAATATAATTCTGTAGACCATACAGAATTAGATTCTCGATCATTTGCCACGTGAAATGATTTTACGGATGGACGCCTTAATACTTGTGTTGTAGAAAAGCATCTCGGCAAACTCCTTCCATTGGAGTTTGTTGATCATAATCAATCGATGCCGTGGTCTATGACTACGTTTACATCCAACAATGGGTTGCATGGAAATTAAAATTTATTATGATCTATTTACGTAATCGTTGATCATGCATAAAAAGAAAGGATGATGACTTATGAATTAGAGAAATAGAGGGCATTTACAAATTTGTTGAAATGAAGAACAGTATTTATGTAAATCTTGGAATTGAAATGAATGCAACTTAATAATTTATTCTATGATTTTGGTATATTTATATGAGAGAATAAAGTTGGGTACAGCTATGAAGATGAGTGGAATAAAGTTAAGATAATATTGGAGCTAGCCACATGATCATCTCTATATATAAATCATTGCGGCTCGATCTATCTCTAACCTCATTGCATCGAAAATGGGTCGAACAAGTCTAAAAGTGTCCTTCAAGATATCTAACGATGATCAGTCTAAAAGTGTTCCCTATACAAGACAAGATCTAATGGATGATTTCAACAGGTGTGACAAAAACGGTGATGGAAAACTTTCAAGGGACGAGCTGAAAGCGGCATTCAAAGTTCTTGGATCGAACTTTCCTGCCTGTAGAGCTATTTGGGAACTCCTCCTCGCTGATCAAAACAGAGATGGGTTCATTGATAAACAAGAGATGGAAAACCTTATTGACAGGGTCGAGAAACATGGATACCTCAAGTAGATCATCTATTTTCTTGTTGTCTATTATATATATATATATATATTATGGCTGTAATATTATGTATGAGTGCTGCATGCTATATTGAATAATTTCTAAGTTGCAGCTTTTTATCCCAAGATAGGAAAGGTGTGACCCTCGCATGCAGCCACTTAATTTGTAGTTTTATGATGTTCAGAAAATAAATAAATAAAATGTCTGATGGTTGAATATTGAACTATATATTATATATAGATATGGCTTCTTTTGATATCTACCATCTCTCTGTCTGTCACATAAACAAGCATAAACATATCCATGACTACTCAGTACACATGCATATATAGGGACATGCATGAAAATATCCATGAGCTCAGACGATATATTATCTCTTTTTATTTTAGTTACTACTCAGATAGTTTAAAACTATCGAGCTCGGAAAATATATGAGTCTTGTTGTAAAATTAATTCCTTGTTGTCACCATTATACATGCATACATCATGTATAACGATAATTACTATATATATCATTATCTACTTCTAGTTACAAGCATGCACATATCCATTACTACTCAGTACACATGCATATATAGAGACATGCATGAAAATATAGTACTAGCTATTAAAATGTCCGAAGAGCGATATATATCATCTCTTTCTATTTTAGTTACTACTCATATAGTTTACGGTCCCGTTTGTATTGAGAAAGTGTTTCATTTTATCTCATCTCATCATTACAATTTTTTCAAATTCCCACACAAAATATAATAAACAATTTAAAATTTTCAAATCATAATTTAGTTTTTTCAAATCTCAAAACAATAATAATATTAAAGATTAATATTCTAACAATATTTTTTTGGTTATTCCGTTTTTCTCTAAATAATAGAGTCCAATTAAAACATGCCAAGTAGACCGCACACCCAAATTGTTATGTGATGCGATTTAAAGGAAAAAAAAGCTATTCGAGCCTCTCCGTCCCTCTCTCTCTCTCTCTCTCTCTCTCTCTCTCCCCTCACTATATGATCCATCCCTCTTCCATGAAATTGAAACCTATAAAATCCTCTCTCTGAAACATTTGGGGTCCATACGCATGGTGGGTCTCAAGCTATCTCCAGCGAGAAAAAAATAGTTGTTAAAAGACAATTAAATAAAGCTGCAAAACAAAATCATTACTATTTCGGATCCAACAAAACTCGCATTCTCAAACACTAAAGAGCAACAAAAGCAAGAGCTTCTATGGAACTGCCACACGCAGCAATATATAACTATTAAGCTTAAAACCTCAATTGTCCAAACCATGCATTGCAAGAATTATAGTCCTTTGCAAGATTATAGTCCTTCTTTGAAAAGCAAACTCCCTCTTGGAAGAGGTACTTGGAGATTTCAGATCCATTCTTCTTTGGAATTATCATGTTTGCAAAGAGGCCAAGGAAGACTATAAGAGAAGGAGGAGGCGGCAACAAATGAACCCTACAAAAGATCTCTTGCACTCTTCAATCCCTTGCTGGAATGGTCTGGAGGGCAGCTACTGCAAATTGTGGGCACGAAAAAGAGTGGGGTGCGCCGGAAGGGGTACGATGGTTTGGGTTCACTGGAAGAGTTGCTAGTCCAATGGCGTACGGCTTGCAATAGGGACTGGTCTGGCGTGCGGTTGGGTGTCTCATGCTTGGCAGGTTCCACTTTCCAAGTTCAGCCGATTTGAAGGGATTTGTTTCTATGATGCGGCTAAAGAATATAACCAATGGATTGGAACTTAATAACTTTCATTCCTGTATCCATTGCAATATATATAGAGTGCAGTGATGCAGTAGAAGAACTAAGAAAGGAAAGATTAGAGTAAGGGATATGTATAGATTACAAGTCTATAAATAGAAGATTTCTATACAAAAATAATTCCTTTAATCTCTCATGTTGACACCAACTATGATGATCTTCTAGAATCTATCATGATTTCCTTTATTGGTATCATTATCTCTAATATGCCCCCTCAAGATTTGTGTTCCATCAGCGACACCAATCTTGGTTGAAAGTCGTTGAAAACGTTCACGAGATAAGCTTTTTGTTAGCAAGTCAGCAAGTTGATCCTCTGTACTGACATCCAAGACACCCAAAATTCCCTTACCAACTAAGTCCCAAACAAAGTGTAGATCAATTGCTATATGTTTCATGAGCGAGTGAAACACAGGGTTGAGACTTAGTTGAGTGGCACCAATATTGTCACAGAAATTTGTAGGAGATGTAGAAATTGGAATGTCGAGTTCACTGAACAGAGACAAAATCCAAACTAATTCAGATGTTGCAGTGGCTAAGGCTCTGTATTCGGCTTCGGTTGAGGACCGTCCAACACCACGTTGTTTGCTAGTGGACCAGGATATAGGCGTTGCACCAAGAAAAATAAGATATGCTAAAGTCTGTCTTGTTCCCAGCCCAGTCGGCGTAGGAGTATGCCATTGTTAATAGTATTCTTGAGATAACGTAGCAACCCTTTTGTTGCTTGCCAATGAATTGTATTGGGCTGATGCATGAACTGAGCAAGTTTGTTAACTGGAAAAGCTATATCCAATTGTGTAAGTGCTAAATATTGTAAGGCTCCAATGACCCTTCTGTACGTAATAGCATCAACTAGTGGAGAACCATCGTTCAGCACTCAGTAGCATCAAGGAGTAACTTCCAAGCCCAGAAAACAGTGTAGAAGCCCGAGATCTTTAAGAGAAAATTTTTCTCCAAGTTGACAGATGATCTTGTTGATAGTAGTAGAATCACTTCCAGTGATGATCAAATTATCCACATAGAAAAGAAAATAGATTGTTACTTTATCTTGCTGAAGAATTAACCGAGAAGGATCCGCTTTGGAGTTAAAGAATCCCTGTTGCAGCAAATAAAGTTGTAGCTCCTTGTACCATGCTCGTGGAGCCTGCTTTAGTCCATAAATGGATTTCTTTAGCCTGCAGACATGCAAAGGAAAATTAGGATCAATAAAGCCCGGCTGTTGAACCATGTAGACGTCTTCATGCAAGGTTCCATGGAGGAACGCATTATTAACGTCAAGTTAACGTAAGGGCTAGCCGTAACTCCGGCAAGAGTGAGAATTGAACGAACAGTGACGAGTTTGACTACGTGACTAAATGCTTCAGTATAGTGAAGGCCCGGTCGTTAATGAAAACCCTTAGCCACTAACCGTGTCTTATAACGCTCAATACTACCATCCAGGTTCCATTTGATACGAAAAATCCACTTACATCCTACCAGATTTTTAGCAGCTATTTTAGGAACTAGTTCCCAAGTACCATGTTTCACAAGAGCTGTGAGTTCATCTGACATTGCTCGATGCCATTGTGAATCTTTCAGGGCTTGTCTAACACATGTGGGCTCCACAGGATGAGGGAGAGGGTGCTTGGTAATGAGGTAGAGTTGCTTTGATGGGTTCAGGAAGTGTGTACAGGAGGAGGTGAGGGTGTTGGGTTGTTTTGAAAATTTTCGGTGGAAGATGTTGTAGATGGCTCTGGTGAGAGGCTCTGTAGGGGCTGGACCGAGACAGGATGATCAACATCTTGCAGAGGCAGTTGTCCAAATGGTGGAGATCGAGCTGGTCCAAATGCAATAGTTCAATAGGTGGTCCTGCACGAGAGGATGAAACCAGTGGCATTGGTGGATGAGTAGCTGTAAATACAAAAGGAAAAACATGCTCATCAGACTCAACATGTCTAGATATATAACTTTTGGAGGATTCTAGATCTAGACAACGATAAGCACTTTGGGAAGTGTTGTACCCAATGAAGAGACAGGGATGGGAGTCAGAGTGAAGCTTGGTGGCATTATATGGTCTTAACCATGGAAAGCATTGATAGCCAAAGGTTCTTAATTTGAAATAGTTTGGTGGACGCTCAAAGAGGACTTCAAATGGGCATCTATTTTTAAGAACTTGATATGGCAGTCTATTTATCAAGTAAACTGTAGTTTGAAAAGCATGAGACCAATAAGACAATGGAAGAGAGGCCTTATGTAGCAAAGTTAGACCTGTTTCTACAATGTGTCAATGACGACGCTCACTAGTCCCATTTTGGTTGGGAGTGTGAGGAGCGGAAGTGTAGAAATCAATACCATTTTTGGCTAAGTATGGACATAATGCTTGAAATTCACCACCATTGTCGGAATAAAAAATTTTTAATTTTCTGCTGAAACATATTTTCCAGCATGGTTTTGAGATGAGTGAAGATTGAACTTACATCCGATTTTTTGCAAAGAGGAAAGAACCAACTGTACTTGGTGAAATGATCAATGAAAATGACATAGTATTTGAAACCATCAACAGAAGTAAAAAATGTTGGACCCCAAACATCAGCATAAATATACTCTAATGGACGGGTACTAACAAGAGATGTTTTTCCAAAAGGAAGACGATGACTTTTATTGCATTTGCACGAAGTACAAAGAGGTTTCAAAGAAGAATCCTTAGCCAACACAGGTAAGGCATTCTAATGAACAATTTTAGACACAATATTAGAAATGGGATGGCCTAATCATCGATGCCAACCAGCCATTGAAACACGTTCACCCACGAGTGCAAGAGGATGGGGAGAACTAGAAGCAACTAGCACCGACAGCGGATATACACCATCTTGACATCTACCTTGAAGGAGTGTCATTCCCGTGCTTCGATCCTTCACAAAAAATTTGAAAGGGTGAAACCCAAGAAACACATTATTTGCTTTGGTAAAGTTATGCATAGAAATGAGATTTTTGTGAATTGAGGGAACACATAAGGTATCAGGTAAAGTAAAGGTCCGAGAAGAAGAAGGAATGGACATGGAGCCAACATGTGTAACACACAAACCTAACCCATCAAAAATAACTACTTCGTCCGTGACATCGTATTCGGGGTGGATGGAGAGATTGGCCAAATTTGAAGTAATTGTATGAGGGGCAGCAGAGTCGACAAGCCATTTCTTGTTCGAAGCACGTCCATTCGTAGCACAATTTGCAGATGATTCAAATTTATTGAGTGAGGGATACTTCCTGGCTGAATGGCCCTATTCAGCAAAAAGTTGACAGGTAACAATCGATTTGCCCACTTTGTCATGCTTGGGATAGCATTTGTCACCATTAGAAAATTTTCCCTAGTGCCGCTTGTTGCTGTTTTTGGGCTAATTGTTGCGTCGTTAAGTTGAATTTGCAGTAGCAACCAAAGTAGCCATAGCAGAGTGCATGCACTTAAGGTATCTTTCATGACTAATCAATAAATCATGAAGTTCCTCAAAGTTGAGTGAATTTTCTCGAGCTCGAATGGGTACCACGATTTCCTTCAAGTCTGACCCGAGGCCATTCAGGACATAGAGAGTGATATCATCTACAGAAAGGAGTGCATCAATCACTGCAAGTTCCTCTGCAAGAAGTTTCACAGATTGAAGAAAGTCACTGACAAGGCAGTCACCACGTTGGATCAGCGTAAGATCCTTTTTAAGCTGCATAACACAAGTTCGAGACCTATTCGCATACAAGCATCAAAGTCGTTCCCATGTGGAATGCGATGTGTCCACAGATGCATTAAGAGGCACCAATGCCTCAAAAACTAAGGCAAAAATGGCATAAAGCAAGAGTTTATCTTGCCTGTACCACAGCAAATAAGCAGCAGATGGTGGCGAAGTAAGATCACCTCGAGACGGACAGTGAAGTGTGCCATCAATAAACCCTATAAGATCATATCCTATGAGAAGAGTGACGAACTGAATCCTCCAGGAACAAGTTGGTAGGGGTAAGCGTCAAGGGTAGTTGGGTGCCGACATTCACAGAAACAAGTTGTTGTTGTTCTGTCGATGAAATAGGTGGAGTAGTAACCACAGGAACACTAGAGCTAGCGGAAGCCATAGAATTAGGATTAGAGCAATCTCGTTAGAGAAGGAATTGCTCTAGTACCATAAAGAATATAACCAATGGATTGGAACTGAATTAACTTTCATTCATGTATCCATTGCAATATATACAGAGTGCAACGATGCAGTATAAAAACTAAGAAAGGAAAGATTAGAGTAAGGGATATGTACAGATTACTATAATCTATAAATAGAAGATTTCTATACAAAAATAATTCCTAAAATCTCGTGTGTTGATCAGCTGTGATGATCTTCTAGAATCTGTCATGATTTGCTTTTACTAGTATCATTATCTCTAAAAGCGGCTAGAGGCTATGTGCATGTGCTCTGCTGATGTGTCCAAATATTATTGGTATCCAATAAACACCACTTATAGGAGACACCGGTTCAAAGAGGAACTATTATATAAAACTATCTCATCTCATCTCTGAATCCAATCCAGCCCTAAAACTATCGAGCTTGGAAAATATATATCAATCTTGTTGTAAACTTAATTCCTTGTTGTCACCATCATGCATTAATACATCATGTATAAAGATAGTTACTATATATATCATTATCTACTTCTAGTTACAAGAAAAATAATCATTTATGATGAATTATTTGTTGAAAAAACAACTATTTGTGTCGAGGATGTACTCATTTTAGTAAGAAATTATTATTTTCGGGGCAAACATATATAAAAAAATTTCTTGTAGCAATCTTTTCATATTCAAGGTCATTTCTACATACTTTATTCATGGACATGGTCTTGTTTGGTTACACAGTTCAAATGAGATGAGATGACACTACAATATAAATTAGTTTTTGTGAAGGTTTGTAAATTGTGACAGTACCCAAACCGTCACAAAAAAAAAAAAAAATTTGTGACAGTTTGTGTCAACCGTTACTGAGGGTAGATGAGAAAGTACATTATGTTCAAACATTTACATATTCATGTTAGAACGTGCCATAGACATTCGAACATGGAGGCTATTTAGGTGCGAACGTGAAAATTTTTTGCGCCAATGTTTGAACGTTATTGATTCTCACAAGCAAACATTAATTAATTTAATATTAAAATTGGATATTTAAAATTAAAAAATATTGAGAATTGAAATGCAGTGATTTAATATTAAAGTTGTATAAGTTAACGTTAAAAAAGATTGAGAAATTAAAATTCAAAAACAGTAGATATATTAAATAATATTTTTCATTATATGTGATAAAAATAAAGTACAAAATACTGATAACATGTTGGTTACATATTTATTAAAATCGTCAGTCAATGCATTGTCCTTTGTGTTTAGGATATCTATCCAATAGAGAACATCGGTGACAATGTAACACCCTGTATTTTAATGTATTTTTAATGAAGGATTATTTTAATTAATTTCAAGATTGATTCTCTTGTTTTAAAATTAAGGGAGTTTTGAAGTATTATTTTATATTATTTTAAGTTGTGAAAATTAGTTTTAATGTGCTTTCTTAGTATATTTACTGTTTTGCATTTAAAGTGATCTTTAATTTAAATTGATTTGTTTTTAGGTTTTAAAATTAGTATTGTTTTATTTAAGTCTTTGACTGCGTTTGAATTATTTTATTTAGTTTGCAGTTTTAATATCCTTTTTGTGAGATCGGTTTCGAGACCCCAAAATGAAAAGACTAGATCTCTTCTTTTTCCCTTCCCTTTTCTTTTTCTCTTTTCTTTCTTTTTCTTCCTTTTTCTTCCTTTTTCTTCTTCTCCCTTGCTCCCTGCTCGCGCGACCCAACCTCTGTCTCCCTCTCACCGTGCGATTTCGGCCCCTCCTCCCAGCCACCACCGCGCGCCACCGTGGTTGTCACCGCCCGGCCGAATCGGTTCCCCAGCTGCTGGCGACCATCCCCTCCAATCTCAGGCCGACTAACGCTGCCTTTAGCCAGCACTCGTCGCCTTTGCCGCGCGGCCTTGTGTGTTCTAGCTCCGCCGTCCGGCCACCATTGGCCACCATTTCTTCACCACATCATCACCGGCTCTCTAGCAACCCAATAGACCCAACCAGGGCCCCGATCCGTCACCGGTGAAGCCCAGCCAAGCTCATCTCTGATTTAAGCTTTTTATCCTTCCACCGCCGTTTTGGCAGCCACCCACGGCCAATCGACACTTCCATTAGTTTCACCACCTTCCATAGACCCTACCCTACCGTTTCCTAGCTTTCGTTTGACCCCGTGTGAATTTGGATATACTGTATATTTCGACCACATTGTTTTTACACTGTGGAGTTACTATTTTGGTACTTCCAGATCCTTCATGATCCTCCTAAATTTATTTTATAGTGCTGTAAGTATTTATCTAAACAAACTTTGAGATTTAAATATATTTTTGCACTAACATATTTTACTGTGTTCTGGTTGGTTGTTCCGGACCGAGTCTGAGGAGAATTTTGGGGTGGATGGATTGAGGACGAAGTATTTGTGTGTTGGTTATGTTGTGATCTGGTTGGTTGTTGGATATGGTTGTTGTGGTTTGGTACATTGCATATTGCACGCATGTTCATGTTTGTAAAATAAAAACTGAGTTTTCGTGTAATTGCATTCATGATCATGTGGATATTTTGAAAATTGGATTTTCATGTGGAATGAATTTTTGGGTGCGTGTGTATCACGACCCCAAGCCGAGATGGGGCATTATCTCGGTGGAGCTCCTCTGGTCACTCGGGAGCGGAATATACTGAGTGACGTCCCCTGGGTTGTCGTCGGGCGACAACGGGATCGAACGAGTTATGTGCCGACTCCGTGGCCCTTCTACTGGCGGGGGCTAGAGGATGACGTGGCCACGAACGCACTATGTGCGGAAATGGGCATCGCTCGTTATGCAGCCAGGACGTGTGGATGATCCATAGGGAAGACCATGGTGCATATGGATTAATGGAAAGATGGATAATGATTCTTTTCTAGGAAAATAGCGTGATATGATTTTGTGTGTCATTTTCTGGAAAAATTATGGATATTGATTTTGGGCCATTTTCTGGAAAAATTGTGGAAATGTTTTGATGGAAATATTTTGGGCCAAATGAGATTGTTGGCGTGTGTTGGATTTCATGCATATTGCATCATATGCATGCATGGTTAGTTGCTTTAATGTATTTTTATCTCAGGATTGGTTGGGTTATAACTTTCCTGTGGTACCATTTAATGGTACTGCAGATTTTGTTGATGATGATACAGATGCCGAGCCTGAGGATTTGGCTCTGCTGGAGGAGTGATTTGGGATCATTAAGGTTTATGTTCTATTTTCGGACTTGTAATATTTTATGGGACTTTGGCTTTTGTTTTAAGAGGTTTGTATTTAATTAAAATTCTAGTATTAGTGACTTATTTATTATTATCCGCGGCGTATTTTATTGTGCACTGTTTACTTGTTGCACACACTTGGCACTTAATTTTGGGATGCGTAATCGTTTTGTCATCATCCTGACGTCACGATTTCTGAGACTTTTTGCACGTGGGAGTTGGGGCGTCACATAGAAAATCTCCAACACTCTATTCTACTAACACGATTTTTCGGTCGATGTGCGCAGTAATATCTAAGACCATCGCATCAAACCAAGCCGGTCGCGCATCTCCCATCAATATACCTATTGGCGGCTAACTAATACTCCCAACACTAGGCCCAGACTGGGTCGAAGGAACAAGATCTAGTACAGGGCCAGGCTAACGTCGAGCATGCCCCCTCCCCTATCCAATGCTTCGATGGTGTGTGGTCATGTCCATGGGGCTCATCTGATCTGTCATCCGCTCTTCCACCTTATGTTGCACATTCCGGGCCAGTAATAAGTTGGTAATGAGGACTCCATATGAGAGGTTGTCTGTGGAGACGATGCTCTCCTCGTAACAGATCCTCTAAAAAATATGAAGTGGCAAGTCGATGAGCTCTCCACGTGTCACTCGTATAAGGAACTGTGCGTGAGTCAAGCTAAATGTGGCCTTATGTGCCACAGGATCCACATTTGTTGCAACAATAAGATGCAACATGTAAAGAAAAGGGAGGAGTTGTACCTGGCTGAAGGAGTTCTTCCTACCAATCTGATCTCAGTCACTCCCAGTGAGGATGTAAAAATCCTCATCTTGGCCGCCATCCTCCTCATCAGTATGCCCAGCCTCCGACCTGTCAACGGGGCCAGTAGATGATGTAGAAGTGCCTACATCTACATCTACTTGGAAGCCATCCATAGGCTGAGCATCTCCTGTAGTCGATATCTCAGCTACGCGAATGATCCCCAGAAGCTCGGCAATAACATCTGCCGAGACCTCAAACTGAACACCACATACTGTCACTGTGTGAAAGGATGCTCATGAGGCAAGGAGCACATCCTCATATAAAATTCTTGAACCATTATGCTACCCCTCAATGTGCAGATACTCATCTAGCCCTTAGTAATGAACACGTTTTGAATGCTCTTAGATATGTCTTGGCGATAGACTTGGAAAGGACTATGTTGTGTATGCACGTGGAGTTAGATCCTTTATTAATTTTGCTCGGGCCTCTGCAGATAGTTGTGGTTACATTAAGTATCCATGTCAAGGGCGCAAAAATATGTGCGCTATAGGATTGGATGAAGTACAAAGTTATATGTTTGTGAATGGTATGGAATTGGGGTATAAATGATGGGTATTGCATGGTGAGCCATACGAACAATCAAAGGAGGCTATGTTCGGTCATGGTATTGATATGCGGCACATGGATGAAGATACTGAGCGGGATGACCATAATGAGTGGGATGAGATGGAGGAGATGTTGGGTGACATTGAAGTTGGGATGTTTATGGATGAAATGGACGAGGACGCCTCAAGTGGACAAGGGACTAAATCGGAGAATTTCTCTACAATGTGGGAAAATGCAAAGCGTGAGCTTTATCCTGGATGTACAAAACACTGTAAAGGATTCAATTCCTTTGGCAATATGAGTACCAATACTTCAATATCATAAATAGATTTTTTTTACAAATTTGCATTTTATTAAAACTGAAAAACGGGACCGAAACCGGTAAAATCGGATGTACTGGTTTAGGGGGGTAATCGGTGTTTAATCGATTTTTGAAAATGCAAAACCGGTATATACCAGTTCGGCCCTAAATTTTGTCCAAAACTAGATTGAACCGGATGAGTTACACCCGGCCTAGTTGTGACATATTTGGTATATATATATATATAACAGTGAGGTTAGACCACATTTTAGATATTTTTGTACCCTTACGGAACTTTAGAAGTGACGTATAGGCTCTTGAGTCATCTCCAAAGTGCCTGGAGGTTCCGCATCAAACTAATTGCGTGAAATTTGTAGTGCACCTCAAAAAGATCGATTCAGTAGTGCTGTTGAAGTTAATTTGGGGATCTACGTACGGTGTATTAGTGGTATGCCCATGTGATGTGTGGCCGTTAGAAATAATTTGATTGTGGCATTTGTTTTTGTGCTAACGATGTATACAAGTCTTAAATGCACAAGTCAGCTCACACAAACCCTTTATAAAAAAAAGAAGTGGATGATACCATAAAAAGTATGATTTACCTAGCATTACTCCCTGTCAAATTATGACAACACACGCCCATCCATTGATGATGATGTCATCAGGATTGCTGCGGTTGGACCAACGCTTGAGTACCGTTTAGCCTGGCAAGAGTTTCACGTGCCACCGCATAATCGTGCCTCCAATAATGCGTTTCTAAAATTGGTTACTTCATCCTCTTAATCTCACTAGCAAAATTAACAGCTTATAGAGCCCCAAATGATTCAGCAAGATAAGGGTCAGGGAAAAGCTCGATCTCTTTGTATTCCTTTGATAGCCACCATTTGGTTCTCATGATCTCTTTGTATTCTACCAAAACCTTTGTTGATTGCAGCATCTCAGTTCACCTTGTAAACCATGCCTCCATCAGAACATCTCTCCCCTTTGTTTGCCTCTTGGTAATCCAATAGCAAACCCCTGTTATGTTAATACCCCTCGAAAGTGAAAGTGGGCTTCTTATCAAAAAAACGAAGGAAATAAATTGATAGGTATTAGTACTGGGCCACAAGAGATGGAGAAAAAAATAGTAACTTTTGAGTCAAAGACAGAGAAAAAAAAAATCCCCTTCTTCGGTGCCCTATTGCATAGGACATATATTTATGTTAAGATTGATATAATATAAATTACGTACTAGACTACCTTTTTTATATTAATTTAAGCTTTTGGCTATATATGGTGTGAACATAAGGAAGTATAGTGTATATATAGAACCTAACCAGCCAATAATTCAAACCTAGTGAGAGTTTGAATTAGCAAATTAGGAAAGAAAAGAATCTAAGATTTCTTACCAGGTCTGGATCAGGGAAGGAAATCAAATATCTGATCTTCTGAGCCTCATGTCTCCAAATGACATGGGTAAAGATGCATCATGTGTAGAGGTGGCACTTTTAGATCAATGGAACAAACTATACGGCATCTACTTCTTTTGGAGATTGATTAGGATACACAAAGAAATTAATAAATGGATCATTGCCGAAAAGCATGATCTTCCATTTAAATAGGGTTGTAAAAGTTTTACAATTAAAGATCGATTAGTTTCTTTATCATTTTTCTATCTTCATTTTGAGAGAGTAGTCATATGTACATTCAACATTGTGATATTTCTTTTATATTCAGATTGTTGATGCATTTTCTCGACAAAGTCGGAGCCCAATGATACGGTTAAATGACCCACGATGATGACTTGGGCATTAATACAATGCTGATTGGGTGCTCATCTATGAAATAAATACTAAATAAAGCATCTAAAATGTAAATAAAGAGAGAGTCACAAAGTTTTATGTTGTTTGGTATAAAAGCCTCTGTCCATGGCTCGTTTGGGGATGAAATCCACTATGTTGGGTGATTTTGCCTCTCATATATCCCAAAATACATGGAGGAAATAGGATTTTAGAGAGGTTGAAGAAGATGTCTTCCTTTTGGAGTGAGAGTCCCCCGAGATGGTAGAGAAGTTTTTCCTTGTAGAAATATCCAATCCCCTGACATTTCTAATGATTTTTTTCTTTTATAGATATTTCATTTCTTCTTTGCAGTAGTAGAGTCCTATTTGCCTTATATAATTTTCGTCAGTCAACTTTAGGGTGAGCCAAAAATCTGAAAATCCCTCTCCGAATCCGGCATTTCATTTCTTCTTTTGAGTAGCTGAGTTCTACTTGCCTTATGTAACTAACTTTCGTCAGTCAACTTTAGGACGAAGCAAAAATCTGGAAATCCGACTCCCAATCCAGCTCCACTCCAACTTTGACAAAACGGAGTCGGAGTTGGATTTCTTTTTTAATTTTCCAGTCGAATTCGGAGTCGAAAGTGTCACTAGACCGACTCCGACTCCGAATTTATGCTCCGACTCTAACTCAAACTTTGCCCTCCGACTCCAAGTTTATGCTCCAACTGTGGCTCCAACTCCGACTCTGAATATGACTCTTATATTATACATATATTATAAAAATATATATTTATCTATATATTTATCATATATACTAGTATAGCTATATAGAGGAGGAAGAAGTAGTGGTGGAATCTAGTGAGTTGGAAGACCTTTCTCTGTGTAAAGGAAAGGCTTTGTTTCTGACTCTTTTTTCGAAAAAACATTTCAATCATGATGTGTTTAAGTTGACCATGAAGAAAGCATGGCGTTCAGTTCATGGAGTGTGTTTTCGTGATCTCGATGCATATCTGTTTCTTGTAGAGTTTGAGGACCTGCGTGATAAGGAGAGGGTGTTGAGAGAGGGCCCTTGGTCTTTTGATAAGCAATTAGTGTTGGTGAGGAAGTGGATACGAGTAAGCAGGTGCACCAGATTAAGATTCAGGAAGCTAAGTTCTGGGTACGACTTCATGATCTCCCATTGAGGGCTCGTAATGCATGTGTGGGGGGCCATATTGGTAAGAAAATAGGGAAGGTCGAAGAAGTGGATCTGGAAACTGGGGAGGTGGCTTGGGGCGAATTTCTACGAGTAAGGATCACACTTGATGTGCTGAAACCTGCTTAGGGGTACCAAGATTTCGATGGGGAATGGTGAATCTTGCTGGGTCCATTTCTCTTATGAGAGATTACCCAATTTTTGTTACTTGTGTGGTTGCTTGGGACATGGGGATAAGGGCTGTGATTTGAGAAAGCATGCAGCTCAGGATGACAAGGTGAACTCCTTTCCTTATGGAGCATGGCTCAGGGCATCTAGCTATGGTGACCTTTTTCGAGATGGTTGTTCATGGGAGAGGAGAGACAGTCAGCAAGCAGGACGAAGGGATCCTCCATCAGAGGGCCGTGAAGGGGGGCTGGTGGTGGCCGAAAATATTGGTGTAACGTCTCCTGGTGTTTCGGCAAAACATAAGGGGATAGAGATCAATGAGTCTGACAGTTTCACAACATCCACAGAGCGTGTTTTGGAGGAACCTATGGAAGGCTACAAGAAATCCGGAAATGTTGTTGAAGGAAGCGAGATATCAGGGACCGTTGCGGAGGAGATCCCTATCACTGGGGAAGACGTTAATCTAGCGGGAATATCTTTTTCGAAATGTTGGGCTTCCTAAGGCTGTAGATGGGCCAGTTCAAGACGGTAATAATGTGGATATGGGCCCAATCACTAAGGAACGACCATATGGTGTTACTAGTAAAAAATGGAAAATGACTGTCGTTTCTTTCTAGCCCTACCCATCCTACGATTGAGATAACTTTGATTGCTGCCTCTCAACGGCCTTCTCTTTCTAAAAAAAGAAAGGTCTTAACCAGGGAGGATGAAGGTGCAGACAGGCCCGTTAAGCGTGTGATTTCAGGGGATGGCTTTGAAACGGAGGCAACTTAGAGTGCAAACCCTAGATCGGCGGTGGCTGTTGAACAGCACCGTGGCTTGAAAACCCATGGGGCATTCGAACCCTCTGCAATTTGGTGAAGAGGGAAGCTCCCGAAGTCCTGTTTTTATAGGAAACACGTCTAAAGGCTCATGAATTCGAGGTATGTAAATTTAAATTAGGGTTTGCAAATTGTTTGGTGGTGGATTGTAGAGGTCGAAAGGGGGGTCTGGCTTTGTTGTGAGGCCAGGATGTTAACTTGTCGATTATTACTTATTCTCAATGTCATATTGATGCACTGATTGAAGATGATTCTGGGATAAGGTCCTGGTATTTTATTGGAATTTATGGTTTCTTGAAGTTGCACAACGTTACAAAACCTAGGACTTGTTACGAACACTCAGTAGGCAAAATGGTGAAGCTTGGTTGGTAATTAGTGATTTTAATAAACTCTTGCATCATCATGAGAAATGAAGGGGGGGAGGGGGGGAAGACCACGACCACATAGACAAATTTTTGCTTTTCGGGATGTGGTGAATGATTGTGCATTAAGGGATATGGGGTTTAGGGGGACAAAATTTACATGGAGTAATAGGAGGGGTGGGTCTCACTATGTTAGTGAGAGATTGGATAGGGCTCTGGCATCTGTTTCATTGGGGAATAGTTTTCCAATGCTTCTATGACACATGGGGTGGAAGCTTATTCTGATCACATTCCTATTTGGGTGAATACTGAAGGGGAAAAGGTGTTACATGGGGTAGAAGGCAGTTCAGGTTTGAAGAGATGTGGATAGGAGAGAAGGCTTGTGATGATATTATCAGGTCCACATGGAGGAGAGGGAATGAGGGGAGTAGTATGCTCGGTCTAATGGACAAGATAAAGGAGTGTGGACATCAGTTACATAGTTGGAATAAAAAATTTTTCGGTAATGTTCAAAAGCAGTTACGATTGGCAAGACAAAATATGGAATTGTTGCATGCTTCTGATTCAGTATTTGAACAAAAAGAAGATCATGAGAGGGCTAGAGAGGAGGTACAAAAATGGATGGAAAGGGATGAGGTGATGTGGAGGCAAAGGTCTAAGGGTTTGTGGCTCAAAGATGGGGACAAAAATTCTAGCTATTTTCATATGAAGGCATCTTAGAGGAGGAGGAAAAATAGCTTGGGAAAAATTCAGAATGGGGAAGGGGTTTGGTAGTATGGTGAGTAGAGAGATAGGGTTCTCTTACAATATTTTGAGAACCATTTTACAAGTTCAAATCCAAGTGGAGATTCTGTGTTTCTTGAGTCTCTTGCTGATAGAGTTACTCCAGCCATGAATGAGGGGTGTGCCAGAGGTATACTGAAGCTGAAGTTCTGAGTGCCTTGTTTGAAATGAACCCATCCAAAGCTCCTGGTCTAGATGGGATGTCCCCGGCATTTTTTCAGAAATATTGGCACGTGGTGGGCAATTCTGTCCTTGAAGCTGTTTTACAAGCACTGAATTCAGGTGTCTTTCCTCGATCCCTTAATCATATATTTATCACTCTCATTCCTAAGAAGAAAAATCCTGCTGTGGTTTCTGATTATAGGCCCATTAGTCTTTGTAATGTGGCCTATAAATTGATCTCTAAAGTTATTTCCAATAGGTTGAAATTTGTTTTGCCTAGTATTATTGGGGAGAGTGAAAGTACTTTTGTGCCCGGTTGCTTAATTAGTGATAATGTGCTTATTGCATGTGAGTTAGTACATTTTTTAAAGCACAAAAAAAAAAAAAAAAAAAAAAAGGAAAACAAGGGTTTATGTCTCTGAAGCTGGATATGAGTGTGACGCCCCGACTCCCACGTACAAAACAACACGAGTATCGTGACGTCAGGATGATGACAACATAGGTCACGCATCCCAACGACAAGTCCTCGAGTGTGTGCAACATGTAAAATGTGCACAACAAAACGCAGCGGATAAATTTAAATAAGTCACTAAGTACCAGAATTTATTTTATACAAAACCGCTTAAAGCATAGTGTTTAAAGAGTTACACAAATATCCCATAAAACAGTATTTACAAATTTACAATGTATCCAGAAAGCGGGAAACAAATCCCAAATTCCTACAAAGCATCCACACGTCACTCCTCCGGTGGAGTCACATCCTCCGGCTCCTCAACCTCAATTGCATCAAAATCTACGGTGCTAGAAAACTGTACCGCAAGTAATAATCCAAACAACCCCAAGATAAAAATACATTAATGCAACCAATATGCATGCATATGATGAATTATGCATTAGATCCAAAATATCATTTTCCCCGAAAATGAATATTTTTCAACACACGCCAAAATCTCATTTTGGCCCAAAAACCATAATCCGTTATTTTTCCAGAAAATGGTCCACATAAAATCATTTATCCAAAACACGCTATTTTCCCAGAAAATTGCCCAAATATCCATTTATGCAAAACTCGTCATTTTCCCAGAAAATGGCCCATTATCCATTTGACCGTATGCACCATGATCTCCCCTAGGGACCATCTGTACACCCTGGCTCCCTTCGCCACACCACAGGTAACGACTGTGCGTGTGACTTCGTAACGAGCGATGCCCAGTTCCGCACCCAATGCGTTCATGGCCAAGCATCCTCTAGCCCCTACCAGCACGAGGGGCCACGGAGTCGGCATGAGACCGTTACCATCCCGTTTGGTCTTGTTGTCACCCAGCGACAATCCAGGAGACGTCACTCAGTATATTCCGCTCCCAAATGACCAGAGGAGCTCCACCGAGATAATGCGCCATTTCAGCTTGGGGTCGTGATACATACGCACCCAAAAATCCATTCTCGCATGAAAACTCAGTTTTCAATAAATACATGAACATGAATGCAGTAACATGAAAACTCAGTTTTCATTTACAAATATGAACATGAGTGCAAATGCAATGTACAAGACACTACATCAATATCCAACAACCAACAAATTCCAATGTAAACCAAACACACATCAACTTCAACCTCCAATCCATCCGACCGCCTTTCTCTTCGGATTCAGTCCGGCACAACCAACCAATCACAGTGAATAAATGAGTTAACTCAAAAATATATTAAAATCTCAAAAGTTATTTAGAAAAATACTTACAGTGATTAAAAATGTAATTCCTGAAATTCCAAACTCGCGAACACCAGATTTAACGCCAAAAGTAAACTCAAAATAAAATCATTAAAAATCACAATTTTTGGGATGAAAAAGAGTATCAAAAACAAAGAAATTTTTGAAGTAATATTTTTAAAATAAAAAATGGACCAATTAACTGAAATAAGACTAGAATAAAATTAAAGATAGAAGGTGAAACACACGGCTAAAGGGCAGATAATTAAAGCACGGCTAAAGGGTAAAAATGGTGCTTGGCAATGGCTAAAACAAGGCACAGTCATGGTAGAAAACAGGGCATTGTTACGGATGAATCTAGTGCACGGTTAAAGCTGGAAATATAGCACGGCAATGGGGCTAAAATAAACAAAGCTGGAAGACCAACCCAAGGAAAAAAAAAAGGCCGAAAAGGATAGAAGAAAAACAACAAGAGTAATATATATATATATACTCGGATCAACCTGCAATGGGAAAAAAATATAGATGAAAAATGGTGGAACCGAAACTAAGGAACACAGCAGAACCGAAATAACCGAAAATGCGAAGGGAAAAACTGAAACTTACCAGGAAAATCACTGGTTTGAGGAGAAAACTGAAACCGAAAATAAAATGGAGGAAGAACGGTTCAGTAGACGGCAAACCAGTGGAAGATAGTAGGAAGAAACAAGAAAAAAAAAACAAATGAAGGATAAGAAAGCAGAGGCTGTCGCACGGTTGAGGAAGAACGAAACAAGCTGGGCAGAGCAAATGAACAGTCGGCTCAGGAGAAGAAGAAGAAGAAAGAAAGAAGAAAGAAAGAAGAAAAGAAGAGAGAGCCCTAAGGCTGGGAGCAAACGACGCCGCATGGGGGAAAACAATGGGCTGGGCTAGTAAGCTTTGGGCTGGAAACCGAATGGGCTGGACCCAATAGAAAGAAAAAAAAACGCTACACCAACAAAGCCCAATCCGAAATGAGCCCAACAAATAAATAAATAAAAACACAATGAAAATAAATAAAAGTCAAATAAAAACACTACAACACAATATTAATAAATAAAATAACTAAAGTCCAACAATAAAATAAATATAAAACAACGAACAATTTAAATGTGAACAATAATTAATATCAAACGAGCTCACTAAAATAAAAATAAATAAATTCCACAACTTAACTTAAAAAAAACAAACGAAGATTAACCCAACGTTAAACACGATAGAATAAAATACTAAAACCAATATTTAAATTAAATGAAAAATACTTCAATTAAATTACACTAAAAAAATACGGGGTCTCACAATGATTAAGGCCTACGATAGAGTTGAGTGGAGTTTTATTAAAAAGGTGATGGAAGTGATAGGATTTCAACCAGGATTTGTTTCTTTGGTGATGTTATGTGTTCAAACAATCTCTTTTTCTTGTTTTGGTTAATGGGGAGCCGAAGGACCAATAATTCCTAGTAGGGGGTAGGGGTGTTCATCCGGGTTCCGACCCGGGAACCCGGATATACCCGGACCGGAACCCGGGTTTCAAACCCGGGCCGGAACCCGGACCGGGTTGACCCGGGTCAAACCCGGATGAATCCGGATTTATGCAACCCGGAAATCCGGGTTCCGGGTACAACCCGGGGTTTTTTTTTTTTCTTAATACAAGCCTATATTTTATTAAATTTTTTTCTAAAGAGTTGGATGAATCGCATAATATTTATGTTCTAAAAGCTCAATTAGCAAAACACAAAATTTCAAACCATAATTATTTTTTATACAAAAGCCTTTATTTTTTTCAAAGAAGTCAAGCTTGATCGCATAATGTATTCAAAATCCTAAATGCATAAATTCATCCATGCATGCATCACAATGCAATCCATTACATATTAGATTACAATACACAAAATTACAATATATGATTCTATGAATTGCAAAATCAATAACATGTCCATCAATGATTTAATCTCCACACCAAATAGCAACTTCAAGTAATTGGACTGAGAGATCCTGCAAAACACACAAAGTTTTGAACAATGATTATATATGAGATAGGTCAAAGCAATTCTTCTACTATAAGACACACCCAACAATGCAGTTGATCCTCAATCTATACAAAAAATTGACAAATGGATGACAATGAGATAGATGCCAGATCATTTTCTAAACATCATAAATAGTTGTAGCCTCTAGATTATGCAAGAAAAAAGCACTTACTATAGATTTTTTTCAGCATGAATGGGAAGAGAGACTCACATCAGCCTCTGTTGAAGATGAAGCTAGATGATCATCTAAAAAATTATTAAAAATTGAGTTAGATATATAATAAACCGAGATAGATAGATATTAAAAAAGTATTTCAAATTTCAAACTTACCTTCAAGGTCCATCGACTGTACATATTCTTCCAACTCCCGGATGTCGACAGGTTTGGTCCTTAACCAATTTTGAGTGCAAATGAGGGCTTCGACAGTCTCTGGAGACAATGAACTCCTAAAAGGATCTAAGATGCGTCCTCCAGTACTAAATGCGGACTCCGAGGCAACAGTGGAAATGGGGGTGGCTAACACATCACGTGCTACCTCAGCAAGAACAGGATAATTGGTGGCATTAACTCTCCACCAATCCAAAATATCAAAACTGGGTGATTTTTGTGCACACCCCTCTGACAAATACCTGTCAAGTTCTGATCTAAACTCCATAAACCCTTGCTCCTGAAGGTATTTCTCTAACTTCCTATCAAATTTAGTAAATTTAGTTGAGGTAGCAGTAGCAATAACAGTAGAAGTAGTGATTGGCCTCCCTTGAGCCATATTAGAACTCCCCCCACTACTCACACGAAATTTGTTATACTGCTTAATCAAGCGGCTTAACAAGAGTTTAACTTTAGCCGCTATCATATCCGCCAACTCATCCCCTTTGCACTGTTTTAACCAAAACTTCATTCCTACCATTTTATATCGTGGATCAAGCACAAATGCAACATATATCATCAAGTTGAACCTATCTGTACTACCCCAATACTTTTCATACTTACTTTTCATATTTGTG
>QEOT01124158.1:0-32771 GCA_003123785.1 Pterocarya stenoptera | reverse complement strand
AAAAAAAAAAAAAAAAAAAAAAAAAAAAAAAAAAAACTACTCATCCCTTGTTTCTGTGGGTAAAAAACAGAGCTTCCACTTGCAGTGATTTTTGGTTAACTTCCGGTTACAATTGTCTTGGTGGCATTCAAACCATAAAAAACAGAAGTGAAAGGGTGCAAAGTGAGAGTTGCACCAAGTGAGCACCACTAATATGCCATGTACAAACTGGTCGTTACATGAAGAGGCAACTGTTGCCAAAAAATAAACTGAAGAAGAAAAAAGTAACGGTTGAAACCATATCTATTTTAGAAAATTACTCTTATTTCTTTCACTTTCTTCTCTGCTCGCTCTCTCTGAAGTTAATGCCACTTCGACCACGAGGCCAAGCCACTGTATATTTCTGCATTAAACTATGCTCCGGGTGTGGAGGTGTTGTGACCAATTTCTGTTTCACATGCCATAACGGTTAGTGATTTTTTTTTTTGTTTCTAGAATGTTAATTTTGGTATGCATTGGTGCGACATTTAAATATTTTTTTATAATGCAATGGTGAGTGAGGATTTCAAATGAAATATGAATGTAGAACTTTCACACGGGGTGAATGAACAAAGTAGATTGGCTTTTTGTTTCCATTTGTTGGATTTCTTTTTCTGTTCATTGCTTTTGTTATTTAAACAATTTCAAAAAATTATAATTTTTTCTTTTATGTTTGATGTGTTTTTTTCATTTGGGTTTGTGTGTTGTGAGTTCTGCAAACTTTTGGTTCATACTTGCAACTCAAAGATCAAGAGAAAGCAGTTATGGAATAAGTAAACAATTTACATTTCTCTGTTACAAGCAAAAAGAAGGAATGGAGAAAGAGAGAGAGAGAGAGAGAGAGAAAAGTCCTTCAATCCAAGTGCAGTGCAGCAGGGTCATGATGGATTGAAGAATAGACTAGGATAAAGTGTGTAGCTCGAGGCGTTGTTATATATTAATGTAAGGATGCAAATGATTCAAGACATGAGAGTCTTTAATCAAGAAACATATATATAAATTTATGCATTCCTTCAATCCAACCCATCCTCCTTTGTCAAGCCTCTCACTCATTTCTTAAATCTCTTAATTGGTTTTGTCAAACAGATCAATTAATTGGTGACAAAATAACAAGGCCTTGATTCTTAAACCTCACTCAGGTAGTTGGTAGGTCTGAGGACAAGTGCAGCGCAGACTCAATTCTAATGTTATTCCTATAAATATTAGTTCCCACTTGAACCAGCAGTTGAGTGCAAGGTTTCCTTGTAAATCAAACTTCTGCATTTGATTTTGCTATGAGTTGTGCCTAACTTTGTGTTTTAGAATAGATATCTAACCTCTTTTGTGTTTTAGGGGGAAGGGATGTGGTTTTAAAAAGAAAAGATAGCTGGGATGACATCAAACGTATATAAACTATATTACATATTGGCACCAGGTTATGTCCAATAGCATAGAAGATTTAACTACCAAACTCCATGAAAAAGCATGAGGAAAGCATAATAGTAGGTGCAACATATATCCAATACTTTTCTATTCAGTTTATTTGTGATTTGATTAATTTGCTTACATTAAGTTAAACTAATAATCTTTATCTGATGCATTTATGCTCACTTCTAATCTTTAGTTAATTTGTTCTTTATCTTAGATCATTTGTTTCATTTTGTTGCATTTATTCGTGATTTAATTAATTTTCTTATATTAAGTTAAACGATTGATCTTTATCTGATGCATTTATGTAATTTTTTAGTTTTATCTGATGCATCTATGTTCACTTCTGATCTTTAGGTTACTTTGTTGTTTATCTCCGATCATTTGTTTCATGGTAACTATTCTCATGCATTTATTCGTGATTTAATTAATTTGTTTATGTTAAGTTTAACTATTGATCCTTATCTGATGCATTTATATTCATTTCTTACTTTGTGACCATTTCTATTCTTCAGAAAAATTAAAAATGGAAAATACTAGAATAGCACGTAGAAGAAGACGAACAATTATTAATGATAAAAGGAGTAGAGCAAGAATGGATCGTGATGATGAAAAAAGTAGTAACAGTATAAATGATGGCATAATTGTGCAGCGTAGAATATGAATGATAATGGATAATATAGGAGGTGGAGCAATTATGTGGGTTGATGGTGAACGAAGCAAAGATAATGCAACTGCCGATGTACCAAGTAAATGATTCAATTACATAATTGATGTATAATCAAACATTTTTTATAATAGGATTAATAGTAATGATACTTTTTGGTTTTCTTTTCAACATTCTAAGAAAATACACATAGCCTTGGAATTTTGGTTCTCCATCTTATGAATGTGATTATTGTGGAGCAATATTATGGCATGAAGAGAGAACTCAAAAATCAAGGATGCCCACTCAACCGAGATTTTTTCTTTGTTGTACGAAGGGTCAAGTTGATTAAAAAGGTAATAATAAATTACACGATTTGATATGTAATCATATTTTCTATCAGATTTTATATTTATAATGGTTTTAGTTCTTATTGTTCAATCAATTCGTTGTGGGTATTGATCAGTACACTGTTATACTATACTTTAATAGAAATTTAATAATTAAAATGTTTTATAGATAAACTTTTTTAACGATATTAATCTTATTTCAGGAAACTACTGTAGACATCGATCTTGACATCAACTCAAATACAAAGGAAAATGATCATAAATCTCAGGCTTCATCATCCAAGAGTAGAAAAATTCAGAAAAAATATTAATTGAACAATCGTCTCTCATATTAATTGTATCTATTTTACATTGTTCTAAATTAAATAGCCATATATATATATATTACATTTTTAATATTGTAAATTGACCATGAAATATTTATTGGTAAAGTGAACTCTTTTATATATGCATGATCCATTTATAGTAAGTATTTAAAGTTATAAAATTTAGTATAAATAGCGGTCCGCGCATTGCGGGGTTATATGCTCGTTATTATAAAATAATATATTTATACTATACTATAAATATACTAATGATAGTTTAGCATATATAAACATAATAGTTTCTACTACCATACATAATCAAGTATAGAAATAAGTTAGACACTAGTATTTAAATAAGTCTATTATAATAAGTACTTAATAACACATATACTAATTTGTGAAAGTATTATATATACTAACATGTAATTAGACACTAGAAAGTCTAGTATATAATTAAGTTAGAAATTAGTTAGACATTAGAATACAAACATGTAATACTAATGTATAATATCATGTAATTAGAAACAAAAAATAACATTAATACATTTTATAACAATATATATGATCATCAGCGAACGCCTACCATATATATATATATGTTAATACCCCTCCAAAGTGATAGTGGGTTTCTTATCCAAAAACGAAGCAAAGAAAGTGATCATAGTAGTCATGAGATCGACGCACATAGAAAGGCTTATCAACCCTTGCTACATAGGAATTTGATGCTGCTTGTTTCACATGATATTATTTGTGGGTTCTACTACTAGAATTATTCACTCTTTTTATTTTCCTTTTTCCAAAGCTAGCTAGAGTCATTGAACGTTGAAGAGTGCGGTTAATACGACTAATATTTAGTGGATCAAATGGCATCATGTATAATAACTTCCCTCCAAATTAAGAAATACAAAATAAATGAAGAATAATGCTACTTGTCCCCACAAATGAGTCCCGATAATTTTTTTTTTTTTTTACCTAGTGATTAAGGAAGAATAATGTTGTGAATATATATTTTTTTAAATATGTAAGAGTATAAGAAAAATGAATGGAAAAAGATAAAATAAATAAAGGCCAAATGGCCTTATCGGGACCCATTCTCGGTCTACACACTACAACACATTTGGTTTTTAGTGATAGTTGAGAATTTGTGACAGTCCCTAAACCGTCACTAAAAAGCCTTTTCTGTGACGGAATTTGAAAACTGTAATTAAAGACGGATGAGATTTTTTTTACATTCTAACGAATGTGAAAATTACGTTCGAACGTCACATATACGTATGGACATGTGGCTACGTACGTTCGAATGTGAAATTTTTTAGCGCAAATGTTTGAACCTTAGTAATTAACGTTTGAACGTTACTTATAAATTTAAATTAAATATGACTCTAATTTAAAATTTATGTGATTTTTATATTGCATAATTTGTATACAAGTCTAAAAAATTGACTTGTATACATTTATATATACACAATTTGGTGGGGGTCTTCAAACTACCCAAATCTTTGCTTCATGAAATCAATAGAGTAATGCAGCAATTTTGGTGGGGTCATATGGCTAATGAGAAGAAAGTGCATTGGGTTTCTTGGGGACAGATGGGGAAGGCAAAAGGGGCTGGTGGTCTGGGATTTAGAGACTTTGAGAGTTTCAATTTGGCTTTATTGGCAAAGCAAGGTTGGAGACTTATTCAATTTCCTGACTCACTAGCTGCCAAGGTTCTCAAAGGAAAGTACTTTTCCAATACTGATTTCCTTAAAGCCAAAGTGGGAGCTAGGCCTTCCTTTATTTGGAGAAGTCTGTGTGCTGCGAGAGATCTAATTGAAAAGGGCTCTATTTGGAGGATAGGTGATGGTCAGGATACCAGGATTTGGAGCTGCAGGTGGCTGCCTCGTCCCTCAAGCTATATGGTCCAAACTCCTGTCCAAGTGTTGTCAGCAGAGGCTCAGGTCTCTGAACTGATTATTGAAGAGACTAAACAATGGAACCGAGGCCTAGTTGTCTCTGTTCTTGGAAATGAAGTTGTTGAAGTTGTTCATAAGATTCCCATTAGTGTTACTGGGGCTAGGGATAGACTCATATGGTTAGGGACAAAAGATGGTCAATTTACAGTTAAGAGCGCGTATCATAAGCAGAAGGAGCTGTGGGAAATGCATAAGGGCCAAACTTCAAATCAATCAAAGAAGGTCAAGGATTGGACATGGTTTTGGAAGTTTCAGATTCCAAATGTTACAAAAGTCTTCATGTGGAGAGCTTGCCTTGAGTCTCTCCCTACTCGACTGAACCTATACAAGAGAAGAATCGTTGACTCCCCCCTATGCCCCATATGCTGTAGAGAAACTGAATCTACCACTCATGCCCTATGGAGCTGCTCTTCAGCAATGGATGTTTGGAGCCAAGGGCCAAAAATTTTCCAGAAAGGAGCTAACTCTGTAGGTGGCTTCAAAGAACTGGTGGAACAGCTCACCTCTGTTTCTGATCAAGCCTTGATGGAGTTATTTTCCTTGACAGCTAGAGGCATTTGGATGAGAAGAAACAAGCTGGTTTTTGAGGATTCCTTTATGCACCCCACACAAGTTGCAAGAAAGGCAGCAATGTCTTTGGCAGATTTTAAGGCAGCACAGTTTGATTAAAAAAAGATGGTTCAGCCATCACAAGACCACCTATCTGAATGGGTTTCTCCTCCAGTGAACTTTATCAAGATTAACTGGGATGCAGCCTTGAGTGTTACCAAAAACAAACTGGGGATTGGCCTGGTGGCTCGTGATCATGAGGGCTCTATTTTGGCTACAAAAAAGCTGTCAAAATCTGGAGTAGTGGACCCTCTATTAGCTGAAGCTCTTGGTGGTCTTTATGCAGTTGGTATGGCAAAAGATATGGGGCTGCAATCTATTATTCTGGAAGGTGATTCTCAGACTGTTACTCAAAGCCTCCAGCAGTCTACCGATAGATGGGATAGTGTGGGTTTGGTCTTAAATGATATTAGAACTCTGTTGTTGAACTTTAAGGATTGGCGGGTGACTTTTGTTAGAAGGAGTGGCAATCAGGTTGCTCACTGTCTAGCAAAGGATTCCCTCGAGCTAGCTGAGGGCGTGTTGGAACTGGTCAATGGTCCAGTTATGTAATCTGGTTTTTCATCCTTGTTTCGTTAAAATCAATGAAGTTTCTGTTTTTTCAAAAAAAAAATATATATATACACAATTTGTAAAATATAATTATATATTTATATATACATATTTAAATATATATTTATGTTTATGTATATTTGAAGTACAGTGATTTAGTATTGAAGTTGAAAAATATAATATTAAAGAAGATTGAGAATTGTAATTAAAAAACCATAGATATATTAAATAATATTGTTCTTTACAAATATTAAAAACAAAATACCAAATATGATAAAAGTACGTAAACAACCCTCAGATGATATCGCCGTCCGGGAAAGTCGTAGCAGCCCGTACCTCCTCAGTCAAGGTATCAACCTTCTCGTTGAGGATACATACACGGTGTGACATCTCGGCGACAGACGCCTCTAGAGGCCCAAGCCGTTCATCGATCTTATAATCGATATAAGCAGTCAGCTGTGAGATCACTGCATTAACCCAAGCAGGCCGCACATCTCCCGCAAATGTACTCGTTGGCTGTTGACCACCACTTGCCACACTAGGCTGGGGCTACGTCGGACGAACTAGATCCTCTACAGGGGTGGCCGACGTCCCCTTGCCTGTCCAATGCTACGTCGTTGAGTGGTCATGTCGAGGGCGCTCATATGATCTTTGACTCGCTCTAAAGGCTGGGTTGGCACTCTCCGAGCAAGTAATAGCCAGCTGAGCAGGACACCATATGGTAGGTTGTCCGTGGAGACGATGCTTGCCTTGTAACGGATCTTGTCAAAGATGAGCAGTGACAAATCTATGGCATCTCCACGTGCCACCCGTATTAAAAATTGTGCCCGAGTCCGACTAAATGTGGTCTTATGTGCCACAGGATTCACGTTTGTTGCAACTATAAGATGCAACATGCGGAAGAACGGTAGCAGATGATTTTGGTGGAAAGAATTCGGCCCCTTGAGCTGCATGCGGTTTCTCCCGGTGAGGATGTAGAAATCCTCGTCTTAGTCGTCATCCCTAGCCGAAGGGCCAGCACCCTTGGCCTCTGACTGGTCTGCATCTCTGGCTGATGATGGATTAAGTGGGCCAGTAGATGATGCAGAAATGCCTACATCTGACTCAGTCGATGTCTGAACTCCTCAATGAATCCCTAGGTGGTCGGCAATGACATTGGGTGAAAACTCAAATGTCACATCGCGTACAATCACGATGTGAGAGGATGTGTCCTGAGGCATGGAGTACATCTCCATATATAACTCCTGAACCATAGAGGGATATGCCTTACCCCTCAATGTGCAAATATTTCTCCAGCCTCTACTGAGGAAGACATCTCTCAGGTTGGTCTGCTCCCAGCTGAGCTCGTCGAACTCGTTGATTAGGGCCTCTCGCTCAACCATAACAGTATGAGACCCGATCCGAGCAGTATCTTGAGTGGCTCATTCCCTCCCTCGTTTCCTGGAATGCAAAGGATGAGCCATCTCCTGAAAATAGAAAATGAAACAAAATTAATTGTACTATTGATGCATATTTGTCTTAATTTTAAACTATTGATGCATTAACGTTCGAACATAGAAAAATATAAGTTTGAACGTTATGATGAAACGGTCGGACATGTATCTTTTACGTTCGAATGTTAAGGAAACTGTTCGGACGTTTAACTAAACGTCCGAACGTATAACAAATAATAAATTTAATTGTTATACGTTCGGATGGCAAATTGTTAAAAATATAAATAAATTTAAAGTAATTACATTCGAACGTTATTCCTAGTAACGTTCGAACGTTATTCCTAGTAACGTTCCAACGTATTTGAAACGCTGGAACGTAATAAATATAACGTTCCATATATATTCCCAAGATGACGTTCCATTTTAGTATCAATCTAATTTTTTCCTTTTATTAATGATTTTTGTTTAATGATTTAACTATATAGTAACTATAATATATTATATAACTATAATTTAACTATCATATATTAACTATAATATATTATATAATATATATTAACTATATAGTAACTATAACATATTCTATAACTATAATATATAATAGTAACTATTTATATGTTTTAGATAGACTATATAGTAACTTTAATATATTATATAACTATAATATATAATAGTAACTATTTATATGTTTTAAATAGACTATATAGTTCCTATAATATATTCTATAGCTATAATATATATAACAGTAACTATTTATATGTTTTAAGTCACTTTCTGCAGTGAATGTGGGGGAAACATCTGATGGGGCAGCTACAAAAAAGTTCTGGAATGGGTCAAGCTTAATTGTGATGGAGCTTTATTCTTTGACCAAAATAAAACTGGTATTGGGGCTTTTCTAAGAGATGCACATGGTTCTATCATTATGGCTTTAAGTAAAGGGGAAGACGAATTTCTAGATCTAGAAATTGTGAAAGCCATGGCTGTTTTGAGGGGATTGCAAATCTGTCTAAATATTGGCTTCAAAAACCTAATGATTGAGAGTGATTGTAAGAACTTGGTTGATGAAGTCAATAGTGAAGCAGCTTCTTATACTGAAATTTGAAGACTAATGCAGAGATTTGAGCAATGTAAGATCCAGCATTGTGGTCGTCTGTCTAATGCTGCAGCACATCACCTAGCTCGACATGCACGGAGTAATACACAAATGTAGATATGGTGGCACACGATCCCTTCTTTTATTGAACATGTCAATTTTGTTGATCAACTTTCTTGTACTCAGATTTGAGGTCTTTAGTACCTCTTTGCAATGAAGTTCATATTTTCTATCAAAAAAGAAAAAAAGTTACGATAATATACTATCTAACTATAGTATATAATATTTACTATTTATATGTTTTAGATAGACTATATAGTAACTATAATATATTATATAATAGACTATATAGTAACTAAAATATATTTTATAACTATAATATATAATAGTAACCATTTATATGTTTTAGATAGACTATACACTAACTATAATATATTATATAACTATAATATATAATATTTACTATTTATATGTTTTAGATAGACTATATAGTTACTATAATATACTATCTAACAATAATATATAATAGTAACTATTAGTATGTTTTACATAGACTATATAGTAACTATAATATATTCTATAACTATAACATATAATAGTAACTATTTATATGTTTTAAATATACTATATAGTAACCATAATATATTATATAACTATAATATATAATAGTAACTATTTATATGTTTTAAATAGACTATATAGTTACTATAATTAGTTACTCTAATATATTATATAACTATAATATATAATATTTAGTATTTATATGTTTTAGAAAGACTATATAGTAACTATAATATATTATATAACTATAATATATAACAGTAACTATTTATATGTTTTAAATAGACTATATTTTTTTTTATAGAAGAGTCGAAGATCACATGTCCAATAGTGATCCCGTCCCAATTTTATTAATAGGCCTCACTTATGGCGGATGAATACCGTGGTGACAAACTGACACTAGGGATTTACATAAAATAAAAAATCCCCTGTATCCAAGTACAAACCAGTCTAACCAATCTGACTCGCCTCAAGACAAATGAATAAAATCCTACACTCTTCGCCCAGAAAAAGAACACGGAAACTAAATAAACCAACCCCCCTGAGATCTGAAACAAATAACCATATACCAGTTAAAAGGGACAAAACCCGTCCCTATAAACTCCCCGAAAGCTTACACAGACACAGACAGCTTCTCATTTTAAAACCCAACACTTTTCCTCTTACATCTAATTGCTGGAAGACCCCACTTCTCCACTCTGATTAGTCCCCACAGTAGAGGAGGCATCTCATTTGTTGTTTTCCATTCCATATCTCCATCCGTTGCACCTCTTCTAGCTAACCAGTCAGCAACACCATTTCTTTCCCTGTAAATGTGGGAGAATATTGTAGACTTTGATGACAGCAGTTTCTGAAGCTCTTCCCAATATTCCTCCAAATACCAAATCCCACATCTATAATTCTGCAGCCATGACAGTATTACCTTGGAGTCCATTTCGATTTCTACAGCATTTAATCTCAAATCTTTACACCGTTTAACTCCCTCCAATAGCGCTTGTAATTCTGCTTGAGTACTATTTCCATATCCAAGATTCATTGCAAAAGCTAAAACAATACCTCCCTACCTGTCCCGAATCACACCTCCAGCTCCCGAAGCTCCTGGATTCTCAAGACAGCTTCCATCCGTGTTAAGCTTCACATATGCCTGAGATGGCTTAGACCATGATATTAGTTTAAATAAATGATGTTGAATTGGAATTGGAGTAATATTTAAACAATTGAGAATGTAAAAGTCTGATAGATTTATCTTCTTTGGTTTGGAAAAAACTTGACAGATCACACCTATCCACTGCTTGATAGAATGCCACACCTCCTGGGCTGATTCCTATAATATACTATCTAACTATAATATATAATAGTAACTATTATTATGTTTTAAATAGACTATATAGTAACTATAATATATTCTATAACTATAATATATTTTATAACTATAACATATAATAGTAACTATTTATATGTTTTAAATAGACTATATAGTAACTATAATATATTATATAACTATAATATATTATATAACTATAATGTATAACAGTAACTATTTATATGTTTTAAATAGACTATATAGTCACTATAATATACTATCTAACTAAATTACATAATATTTACTATTTATATGTTTTAGATAGACTATATAAATATATTATGTAACTATAATATATAATAGTAACTATTTGCATGTTTTCGATAGACTATATAGTAACTATAATATATTATATAACTATAATGTATAACAGTAACTATTTATATGTTTTAAATAGACTATATAGTTACTATAATATACTATCTAACCATAATATATAATAGTAACTATTATTATGTTTTAAATAGACTATATAGTCACTATAATATTCTATCTAACTATAATATATAATATTTACTATTTATATTATGAATATTTTTAAACTATATATATAGTAGATGGAATATGTGTAACTATTAACTTAATTTAGTTATATTCACGTTCAACCCCCTCCAACAGAGGGGTCACAGAGTCAGCACAAGAGTTTTACCATCTCGCCCGATCCCGTTGTCACCGGGCGACAACCCAGGGGACGTCACTCAGTATATTCCGCTCCCGAGTGACCAAAGGAGCTCCACCGAGATAATGCCCCATCTCGGCTTGGGGTCGTGATATACACGCACCCAAAAATCCATTTCACACATGAAACCCAGTTTTCAAATAAACACATGAACATGAATGCAATTACATGAAAACCCAGTTTTCATTTTACAAACATGAACATGCGTCCACATGCAATGTACCAGACCAACATCAATATCCACAACCAACCAATCCCAATATAAACTAATCACACAAACAACTCCATCCTCCAATCCATCCGACCCCCTAACTCCTCAGACTCAGTCCGGCATAACCAACCAAACACAGTAAAATGAGTTAGTGCAAAAATATATTTAAATCCCAAAAGTTATTTGAGAAAATACTTACAGCGCTATATAATAATTTTTGGAGGATCACGGATGAGTTGGAAGCGACAAAACAACAACTGAATAGTGTAAAATACACTGTGGCAGTGGGTCTCAAAAACTCATTTTTGAACGGGGACAAACTGAGACTCGAAATTGCTAGAGTAGGGCCTAGAGAGGTCGGTAAAGCTAGTGGTGGTAGCCTTTGGTCATGGGTGGCGGCGTAGGTGGTGCTTTTATGCCAAAAAGGGTCAAATCGGAGATGTAGACAATGGGGCTTCACCGGTGACAGATCGGGACTAAGGATAGGTGCTTTAGGTTGCTAGGAGGTCGAGAAAAATGTGGTGAAGAAATGGTAGCCAATGGTAGTCTGACGGCGGCGGGTGAGCACAAGAGGTGCCGCTGCTTTGAGGTGTGCGCGAGGGTTAACGGCGGTGGGAGAGGGGCTGGGGTTGGTGGTGTGAGGTCACCAGGCTGTGGGTTGGGCGGTGAGGGTCAAGGCGGCGTGCGGCGGTGCAGGTGGAGGAAGAAGAAAAAATGCACGGGGAGAGGGAGATGGGAGGGGCTGCGCGCGGGGGAGAGAGACCGAGAAGAAATAAGGAGAAAAAGGAAAAGAAGGAAAAGAAAAAGAGGAAAAGAAAAGAATGGAGGGAAAGAAATGAGGTCCAATCCTCATAACTTGGGTCCCAAAAATGATCCAATGAAAATGATTTTAAAACAATAAATAAAATAAAATAATTCAAACACAGTGAAAAGTTAAAAAAAAAACAATAAAGATTTTAAAACCCATAAACAAACCAATTTAAATTAAAGATAAATTTAAATGCAAAATAATAATTAATATTAAAAAGCATAACAAATAATTTCCACATCTTAAAATCATAAAAGAAAACCCAACCAAAAACTCAATAAATTTTAAAACAAGAGAACCAATATTTAAATTAATTAAAATAATCATTCAGTGAAAATACACTAAAATACAGGGTATCATAATATAATACTAACTATTTATATGTTTTAAATAGACTATATAGTAACTATAATATATTATATAACTATAATATATAATAGTAACTATTTATATGTTTTAAATAGATTGTATAGTAACTATAATATATTATATAACTATAATATATAATAGTAACTATTTATATGTTTTAAACCGACTATATAGTCACTATAGTATACTATCTAACTATAATATATAATATTTACTATTTATATGTTTTAAATAGACTATATAGCTACTATAATTGGTTACTATAATATTATATATAACTATAATATATAATATTTAGTATTTATATGTTTTAGATAGACTATATAGTAACTATAATATATAATATTTACTATTTATATGTTTTCGATAGACTATATAAATATATTATGTAACTATAATATATAATAGTAACTATTTATATGTTTTCAATAGACTATATAGTAACTATAATATATTATATAACTATAATATATAATAGTGACTATTTATATGTTTTAAATAGACTATATAGTTACTATAATATACTATCTAACTATAATATATAATATTTACTATTTATATTATGAATATTTTAAAAAAATATATATATAGTAGATGGAATATGTGTAACTATTAACTTAATTTAGTTATATTCACGTTCTAACGTTAATTTTTTTTACGTTCGAACGTTTAAAAATATAGGCGGAAAATTTCCCGCTCAATTGTATCGTTCGGACGTTCTAACATAGACGTTTGAACGTAACAAAATTGTTGGCTGGAATTTTCCCGCTCAATTCGTCTTCTGTGGTGAGCATTTACGTTTGGACGTTTATTATTAACGTTCGAACTCAAATGCTGAGAATTTGACAAGCCGAAAGTAACGTCCTAACATATAAAGGAATCGTTCGAACATTAATTCAAATGAAATGTTTTTTGCATGAAGTTATGCACGGGAGGGAAGCAGAATAATTTTTGCTTCCTCGTGCGTGAAATAGAGAGGAGAGGAGAGATAATTGACTAAGAGAGGGATTTTCGACTGAGAGAGGGTTAGAGTGAGATAAAGGGTTATAGTGAGAGTGAGAGTGAGAGAGGTCGGTTAGAGGGAGAGATTCATGTTAGAGTGAGAGTGAGTAGAGTGAGAGAGAGTAGAGTGAGAGAGGGATAGAGTGAGGGAGGGATAGAGTTTAAAGAGGGCCACGATTTTGGAAGTATTTTGGTAAGAAAAAACTATTTTTTTCATTATTTCCAATTTTATGATATTTCTCTTGTGTTTTTTTTTTTATATATATGTATATGTCTCTAACAAGTTAGTATTGTTTTTTTTTTAAGGATTGGTTATTTTGCCAACTTGAAAGCTTATAATTTGTTGGAGGATATTAAAAAGTGTTAGGTATATTTCTAAATTTTAATTATATATGTTTATGAATTTTGTTGTGAGAATATTGTGAAAATGTGAAAATATGGATTAGAAATATCATAATTATTGTTTATGAATTTTGTCAATATATTTATGAGTTTATGGTGTTTGTTGATGTGAAAATATTGTGATATGGATTTGAAATATTGTGATTATTGTTTATTAAGTATAATTATATTTTGTGAGTTTATTGTGTTTATTGATGAATACAAATGTTTATGAATATTGTTGTGGGAATATTGTGAGGTTTAGATAATTTTTTTGTGGGAATATTGTGAAATTATTGTGATATGGATTTGAAATATTGTAATTATTGTTTATTTAGTATAATTATATGTTGTGAGTTTATTGTGTTTATTGATGAATACAAATGTTTATGAATATTGTTGTGGGAATATTGTGAAAATTTTGTGTCTTGAATTTTAAATGTTGTGATTATTGTTTATGAATTGGACTTGTGGTAATATTGTGAAAATGTTATAATATAGAATAGAAATATCATGATTATTGTTTATGAATTTTGTGAATATTTTGTGAGTTTATGGTGTTTATTGATGAATGAATATGTTTAGAAACATTGTTGTGGGAATTTTGTTATGTTAAGATAATTTTGTTGAACTTAGAGGGATAAAACTAAGTATAATAAATAAATACAAATTATTTCAAATTAATAAATAAATAATTTATAATATAGTTATAATATTGTGAAAATAACAACTTAGATGGATAACACTAAGTATAATAAATAAATACAAATATTTCAAATTAATAAATAAATAAGTTATAATATAGTTATAATATTGTGAAAATAACAACTTAGAGAGATAAAACTAAGTATAATAAATAAATACAAATATTTCAGCTTAATAAATAAATAAGTATCAATTAGTTATACTTAATAAATAAATAAGTACCAATTAGTTATAATATTGTGAAAATAACAACTTAGAGAGATAACACTAAGTATAATAATAATTAAAATTATATAATTAGGGAGAATGATCTCAAATAAATGTCTGTCAAATTGCTTGACTCTCAAAGTCTCTCTGGGCTTTATTTAGTAAAGGCCAGAAAGTTTTGATAGTTAAGTAATTAGACTAAAATTTAGACATTTCTTTGTGACGCCCCGACTCTCAAGTTCAAAAAGCCTCGGGAATCATGACGTCAGGATGATGACAACACGGGTCACACATCCCAACGATACATGCTCAAGTGTGTGCAACGTACCATCAGAGCACCAAAGAGTCGCAGCGGATAATAATAATTAAGTCACTAAGTACCATAATTTTTATGTACAAAAAAAATAACCAAAATACAAGTATACTGAAAGTTATACAGTCATCCAAGAAAATATAATAAAACCGAATACATACGCATGGGAAACAAATCCCATAACCAAAACAGCAGCAACCACATGCCACTTAACCATGGAGCCCATCTCTAAGGCTCGTCGTCCTCGTCCTCATCTGTACCAAAATCTACGGTACCCAAAAATGGTACCACAGGTAAGTACTAATCCAAACAATCTCCAAGATTAAAATACATTAATGCTACCAACCATGCATGCATATGATGTACCATGCACCAGATCCAAAAATATCATTTTAAAAAAAAAAAACGATTTACACAAAAAAAATAATTTATTGGACACTGTAGGCGGGAATCACAGGCGGGACTCTACCACCATCCCTGCTTACCACCATCCCTACCATGTGTACCGTAGGCAGGAATCGCAGGCGGGACAACACTACTATCCCTACTTACCACCATCCCTACGCGTACATCGTAGGCGGGAATCGCAGGCGGGACTCTACCATCATCCCTGCTTACCACCATCCCTACAGTTCCTTTCCACACAACACAAAAACCCAATAGAGTACTGTAGGCGGGAATCGCAGGCGGGACTCTACCACCATCCTTGCTTACCACTATCCCTACCGCGTGTACCGTAGGCGGGAATCGCAGGCGGGACAACACCACCATCCCTGCTTACCACTATCCCTACGCCTACACCGTAGGCGAGAATCGTAGGCAGGACTCTACCACCATCCCTGCTTACCACTATCCCTACAGTCTCCTTTCCTTTTTCCCACAAATGAAAACCCAGTTTTCATTTGAACATAAACATGATTATACATGCACATGCAATGTACCAGTCCAACAATAATTTTCAACAACCAATCCAACAGTAAATTCCAACAATCAATCCAGATCACAACACAACCAATCACAGATATAATAAACCAGTCATTGCAAAAATATATTAAAACCTTAAAGATGTTCGGGAAAATACTTATAGCACTTTAATATATTTTTCGGAGGATCACGAGAGAGCTGGAAGCGACAAAACAGCAACACCACAGTGTAAAAACACTGTGGCCGAAAACACAGTGAAACCCAAAATCACACGGGGCCAAACGAGGACTTGGGAACGGTAGGGTAGGGCCTATGGGAGGTGGGGAAGCTAATGGTAGTGGCCTTTGGCCGTGGGTGGTGGCCGAAATGGCGGTAGAAGGCTGGAAAGGCAAAATCGGGTGTGAGCTCGGCTGGGCTTCATCGGTGACGGATCGGGGCCGGGTTTGGGTCCAAAAGGTTGCTAGAGGGCCGGTGAAGAAGTGGTGAAGAAATGGTGGCCAATGGTGGCCGGACGGTGGCGGAACGAGTGAAGGAGTGCCGCGGCTTTGCACGGCTCTCGGAGGCAAACAGCAGCAAGGGGTGGCCTGAAATTGAAGGGGGTTGGTCGCCGGCAGCTGGGGAGTCGAATGGCACCTGCGGTGAGGGCCACGGACTGCCGGCGGCGGTGCTGGGTGGAGAAGAACCGAAGGCACGAGGGGAGAGGAGAGAGAGAGGGTCGGGCTGGGAGAGAGAGAGAGTGTACTCGGGAGAGGAGAGAAAAAGAAAGAAAAAGGAAAGAAAGAAGAAAAAAGGAGGGAAAAAGGGGAGATCCAGACTTCATCTTGGGTTTCAAAGTGATCCAACGAAGAGGATTTTAAAACCACTAGATAAATAAAATAATTCAAACTCAATGAAATGCTCGATTAAAACAATAAAAATATTAAAATCTAAAAACAAGCCAATTTAAATTAAAGATCAATTTAAAATGTAAAACAATAAATAATATTAAGAAAATCCATTAAAATGATTTTCACAACTTAAAATATTATAAAATAATATATCAAAACTCCTTAAATTTTAAAATAAGAGAATGAATTTTTAAATAAATTAAAATAATCCTTCTTTAAAAAAAGCACTAAAATACGGGGTGTTACATTCTTCAAGATCATTCCCCCTCGTTGTGTACGTATGTCGGTAGCTGCACCAACATATTCTTCCATCTTATCTAGTTCAACAATATAAGACCTCGGAATGTTTTTAACATTACTAATTCCAACATTTTTTCCTGATATTGTTTCATGTGGTTTTTTAATGAATATGTATGACATTGCATATCTAACCTTAGACCCGTTCAGGAATTAGTGTACATTTAGGTGTTCACTAATTTCTGAATTGTCCAGTGTGGACAGTTTGTGATTATATCATATGTATTACACATTCTTGTTACTCCTATTGAACATGTTTAGTATGAAGTTTCGGTGTCTTCCTCTACTGTTCTTCGGGTATACTGTTCGTAGGGTCACAATCTTTCTGAGGTGGCACGAGGAGAAAAGCGTTAAAGATGACGCATACATGAGGCACCCAGCTGACTCACTTGCAGGGCAATCTTTCGATGATCAATATCCAGAGTTTGGGATAGAAGCTTAGAACGTGCGTCTGGGACTCACTACCGATGGATTCAACCCTTTTGGGAATATGAGTACAAGTTATAGCATTTGACCCGTAGTGTTGATTCCGTATAATCTTTCGCCATGGAGATGCATGAAGGCACCAAACTTTTTGTTAACTTTACTGATTCCTGACTCGAGATCACCTGGAAATGACATTGATGTATTCATGTAGCGGTTGATTGAAGAGTTGAAAGAGTTATGGGAAACAGGCGTCAGAACGTATGATGCATCCACGTCGACATCTTTTCAGATGCATGCTGCAATATTGTGGACCATAAATGACTTTCCAGCATATGGAAATCTTTCCAGTTGGAGTACTAAAGGGAAGTTAGCGTGTCTGACGTGTAATAAAGAAATTGCTAGTGAGTGGTTAACATATTTTCAGAAATTGTGCTTCATGGGTCATCGACGTTATCTACCAGCAAATCATGCATGGAGAAGCGAATGTGCTAAGTTTGATGGGAGGATAGAGGACAGAATTGCACCAAATGAGTTGTCTGGAGAAGAGATAGTGAAACAACTGGTACATGTTAGAGCAAACAATTTTGGCAAAGGCCGGGGTAAGAATAAGAGAAAACGAGGCGAAACAGAATTGAATTGGACAAAGCGTAGTATATTTTTTGACTTGCTGTATTGGTCGTCCTGCCTGTTGCGACATAGTTTGGATGTAATGCACATAGAGAAGAATATATGTGATAATATACTGGGTACATTGATGAGCATTAATAAAAAGACAAAGGACATGATCAAGACGAGGAAAGATCTTGAGAGAATGAGAATTAAACATAATCTACATTTACGAGTGAAAGGCAATAGGGTGGTCACGCCGCATGCATCCTTTACGATGAAGAGGGAGGATGGATTTCTGCAAATGGTTGCAAGGTGTGAAGTTGCCAGATGGTTATGCCTCAAATATCAGTAGATGCGTGAGCCCTGTTGACTGGAAAATTAGTGGATTGAAAAGTCATGACTGTCATGTTCTTTTGCAGAAGTTACTACCGGTGGGAATTCGCTGGAAGCTGACATCTAATGTACGTGTCGCCATAACTTAACTATGTATGTTTTTTAAGGATTTGTGCTCTCGAGTAGTAAATCGAGATATGTTACAGAAGATGGAAGAAGATATTGCTACTATACTCTGTAAATTTGAGCAGATCTTTCCACCATCATTTTTTTATGTCATGGTCTATTTAGCAATACACTTACCCCGGGAGGTATTATTGGGTGGGCCGATGCAGTTCCGTTGGATGTATCCAGTTGAAAGATATTTGGGTCGATTAAAGTGCACTGTTGGGAATAAAGCCAAAGCTGAGGGTTCAATAGCAGAGGCCTATATACAAGATGAATGGTTAACGTTTTGCTCTCTATATCTTCGTGGTGTTGAGATACGATTTAATCGTCAAGAGCGAAATGTTGATTTTGCTGCTCCACCTCCTCGTGAGCTATTAGTGTTTTCCCAGAATGTACGACCCTTGGGTGCACAAACGGGTTACAATTTAATTGAAGGAGAGTTGGGTAAAGTTCATTGGTACGTGTTAAATAATTGCCGAGAGATTGATTGCTATCTTAGATATATTGTTGCATGCTTCGAAAAATTATAGTCAAATGTCGTTTAATTATAACTTTTGTGCTCAAAATACTATTTTCTTTTGCACAACAGGCTCATAATCCCAGATCAGTTTCTCCTGAATTGTATGCATTGGGCCGTGGTCCCTCTAATAGAGCACTTCGATACACTGCATGCGCGGTTCGAGGTTATAGATTCTATACTCTGGACCGTAAACATAATAGAAAGACTCAAAATTGTGGTGTGTTGGTCGAGGGAAGTCATGGAATAGATGATATTGACTATTATGGTGTCATACGTGATATTATCGGATTGAAATATATGGGTGAGTCTATAACATATGTCTTTAGTGGGACCTAGGCAGTGGTCGAGTTTCGATACATAGGGATAATCACCTTACGAGTGTCAATACGGCATCTAAATGGTACGAAGATGATCCATTCGTATTGGCTTGTCAAGCTACCCAATTCTGTTACTTGAATGATCCAATGAAAAACGTTGATGAAGATAGTGGAGAGACAACTTGGCGAGTAATACATAAATTTGTCTCTCGAAATATATATGAAGCAGAAATGAGTGTGGATTACGAGAATAGTGGAGATGAAGATGAAACTCCGATGGTAGCGGCCTACCAAGAAGATGGAGAGGGTATTAACTTTTTTGTTGACCTCGGTGCACTCGAGTTGCTCCCCTTGTGTAGAGATGATGTCCCACTCGTCCTTCTCGACCTGTTCGTATTAAATGATCATTCAAATAGACTAAGTGAAGAAGAAAAAGGAGAAGAGTCAGAAGATGAAGATGAAGAAGAATCCGGGAAGGAAGTGGATAAGGAGGATGAAGAAGAGGTTGATGACGATGACGAAGATGCTATTGAGGGAGATTCTGAAACAAGCATGAAAAATACTTCCGAAGATGAAGAATAAAAGTACTAAATATTTTATTCATATAGGTGACTATAAAATATTTAACTTTTAAATAATTTTTTCTAATTAATTTTTTTATTATATTAATCATGCCTCAAGGATGCCGCCAAAACCACAACGAAGATATTTGCCCCCTCCGCCTAGTCCAAGTCCTGAACCTGTTGAGGACTCCCCACTCGAGTGTTTCCTGAAGATCAAGTGTAGACGCAAGAGAACGACAACCAGTCGACACCTACCAGTAAGAAAATGTTATTGATAGTTAATTATATATCAATACTTTTATCTCAATAACTATATAACTATAATTATATTATTATCTAATAGTTGATGCATCCGCTCGTCCCGGTCGTGGTTATACACATGGCATTTCTCTTAAGAAATGCTGAAGGCATGGAAAGCTCAAGGTCGACATTCTTGATAATTCCACTAGAGGTGTGGATGATAGTGCAGCAGCGCTTTCTTCCAATATTGGTACAGTTGTTCGAGCTTATGCTCCATTTTATGTGCGATCATGGCGAGATGTTTCGCTCGAGATTAAGGAGCACATTCGGAGCCGTGTGCTGGTGAGTTTACGTTGAGAGTACATTTTTTGTATACTAGATTAGTATATTATATTTTTTAAATAATTCGCTTATTAGGATGAATTCAACCTTGACTTTGGCCGTAGCGAGGATTTGAGAACTGTGAATGAGTTGATGGCTACACTATTTCGACGTCACAAGGGACGATGTCATGGCCACTTCAAGAAGTTTGAGATGGTTGAAAAGGCTGCACAATCCCCTTTCTAGCAGATGAAGTTAGACGATTGGAGAAATTGTTGTGATCTTTTCGCAACTCCAGATTATCAGGTATTCTAGATTAATAATATCTAATGATTATTTACATATATATTTGGGCTATATATTTTATTTATATATATTACAATTAACATTCTTAATTAATTTTGTAGCACTTAAGTTCTACGAATACTAATAATAGATCTGCTTTGACTGTCCACCATCGTGCTGGTTCAAGATCATTCCACCGTCTTACTGATAAAATGGTAATTAATAATATTATAGAATTCATTTATTTTTTTATATTTTTTTTATACAAGTACTGACATTATCTTTTTAAAATTGCTAATGTGGTTTTGTTAGAAACGTGATGATCCAGAAAACTTTTCCCTCATTTATATCTATGCTGCTGCTCACACTAATGAGCGTAATGAGTGGATGGATCCTGCCGTTGCAGATAATTATGTAAGCGTTGTTACTTTTGTTAGATAAATTATGCAACATGTGAAAATTTTACTTTTTATTTTGTATTTCTTTTAATACGTTACTTATTGTGTGTTTTCTTTGACATGGTAGGAAAAAATGATGGAGATGCAGTCAGCTTCTGGGGAATCCTGTCTGAGTGACATAGACATATTCACGCAAGTGCTCGGGCCCAACTCTAGTATGACAAGAGGTTTGGGACGATCTTCAAGCATTCTAGTTCATCCTCCTCATCCTCTACGACTTCACAAATTAATAATCTTACCAAAGATTTGGAAGCTGCACGACGCGAGAATGAGTATATGAGGTCAAGGCAGCAAGAGTTGGAGTCCCTCTAGAGCGACAATCTCATTTAGAGACGCGTTTGCAGGACTAATAGAGAGACTAGGAAGAAAGAATGCACAATGAAGTCCAATAGCAAGTGCAGCGGGAGATGATGGTGCAAATGGAGCGTGTTATGTCATTGCAACAGAAGCGGGGTGGACGAGGAAAGAAGAAATGAATTCTCTTAATTTAATTCGTGTATATAACTTTTATTATCTAATTTTAAGACTTTTTAAGACATTGTTAGTTGTAGAATATTTATGATGTGTAATATGATATAATTAGTATGTTTCTTAATTTATTAATTTTATGAAATTAGTGTATTTTTTATCTACACGTTTGAATGTAAAAAAAAGGTTCGAACGTAATTACAAGATTTGACGATTAACATTCGTTGAAACCTCCGAACGTACCATGTTCATTCGAACACTTCTTCTTTAACATTCGAACACACGTCCGAACGTTATACTCGTTATGTTCGAGCGGTGTTCCCTAACGTTCGAACATAAATTTGAACGTTTAATGCGCTCGGACGTAAAAATGTCCGAACGCAAATATTATACGTTTGAACTATAATCAACGAACGTCAACTTCTGTTATTTGAATGTAAATTGCTCGGGTTGTCGTTCGGATGCAAAACATAGCGTCCGAACGTTACTTTCTGTGACCGTTTTCAACCGTCACAAAAAACTAGAACGTTCGAACGTCACTCCGAACGGAACAACTCCAACCGTCACTAAAAATATTTTTAGTGACGGTTCAACAGTAAAGTGTCACTAAATGTATTCTGTGACACACATTAGCTGACGGTCGTGGTGACGGTTTCAAACCGTCACCAAATGTCTTTGGTGACATTTTTGTGGTTTTTGGTGATGGTTTCCTCTGTCACAAAAGACAAATTGTGTTGTAGTGACACCCTCGATGGGTGTAGCACGATTCATAAAAGAAACCTAATTTCATGAGTGATCATGGTCATCGGAATCTTTCTACGATGACGCCAATATAATTTTGTAGACCATACAGAATTAGATTCTCGATCATTTGCCACATGAAATGATTCTAGAGATCGACGCCTTAATACTTGTGTATGTAGAAAAGCATCTCGACAAACTCTATCCATTGGAGTTTATCGATCATAATCAATCGATGCCGTGGTCCATGACTACGTTTATTGACGGGAGAATAAGTAGTACATGCAACAATAATAATTGCAAATAAAGGGTTGCATGGAAATTAAAATTTATTATGATCTATTTACATAATCGTTAATCATGCATAAAAAAAAAAGGATGATGACTTATCAATTAGACAAATAGAGGGCATTTACAAATTTGCTGAAATGAAGAAAAATATTTATGTAAATCTTGGAATTGAAATGAATGAAACTTCAATATTTTCTATGCAGTGGCAGTAACATGTTTGTAAATTAATGGATTGTATGAAGATCTTTATTCTATGATTTTGGTATATTTATATGAGAGAATAAAGTTGGGTACAGCTATGAAGATAAGTGGAATAAAGCTAAGATAATATTGGAGCTAGCCACTTGATCATCTCTATATATAAATCATTGCAGCTCGATCGATCTCTAACATCATTGCATCGAAATGGGTCGAGGCGTGGACAAAATAAATAGACATGATCAGCATACAAGTGTTCCCTATCCAAGAAAAGATCTAATGGATGTTTTCAACGGGTGTGACAAAAATGGTGATGGAAAACTTTCAAGGGACGAGCTGAAAGCGGCATTCAAAGTTCTTGGATCGAACTTTCCTGCCTGTAGAGCTATTTGGGAACTCCTCCTCGCTGATCAAAACAGAAATGGGTTCATTGATAAGCAAGAGATGGAAAACCTTATTGACAGGGTCGAGAAACGTGGATACCTCAAGTAGATCATCTATTTTCTTGTTATCTATTATATATATATATATATATATTAATGGGTGTAATATTATGTACGAGTGCTGCATGCTATATTGAATAATTTCTAAGTTGCAGCTTTTTATCCCAAGATAGGAAAGGTGTGACCCTCGCATGCAGCCACTTAATTTGTAGTTTTATGCTGTTCAGGAAAAAAAAAAAAAAATTCTAATGGCCAGTTGAATATTGAACTATATATTATATATAGATATGGCTTCTTTTAATATCTACCATCTCTCTGTCTGTGACATAAACAAGCATGCACATATCCATGACTACTCAGTACACACGCATATATAGGGACATGCATGAAAATATAGTACTAGCTATTAAAATGTCCGAAGAGCTATATATATAAATATATATATATATATTGTACGTTGGAGCTTATGATAATTAAAATTCTGAGCTCAGACGATATATCATTTCTTTCTATTTTAGTTACTACTCAGATAGTTTAAGGCCCGGCCAGTTTGGGTTCAGAAAGTGTTTTATCTAACTCATCTCATCATTACAATTTTTTCAAATTTTCACACAAAATCTAATAAACAATTCAACTTTTTCGAATATCAATTCAATTTATTCAAATCCCAAAACAATAATAATATTAAAAAATAATATTCTAACAAGATTTTTTTTCAATTTTCATCTTTTATTTAAAACCATCTCATTTCATCTCTGAATCCAAACTAACTTAAACTATCGAGCTCGAAAATATATATCAATCTTGTTGTAAAATTAATTCCTTGTTGTCACCACCGTACATGCATACATCATGTATAAAGATAGTTACTATATATATCATGATCTACTTCTAGTTACAAGAAGATCATTTATGATGAATTATTTGTGACGAAAATGACTATTTGTGTCGTGGATGTACTCGTTTTAGTAAGAAATTATTATTTTCATGGAAAACATATATAAAATATATCTTGTAGTGATCTTTTCATATTCAAGGTCATTTCTACTTATTTTATTCAAGGGCATGCCTCGTTTGGTACTTACACAGTGAAGATGAAATGAGATGATATATTTTGTTGAAAGTTGAATAAAATATTGTTATAAGATAAATTTTTAATATTATTTTTGTTTTGAGATTGAAAAAGTTAAATTGTTTATTATATTTTGTGTGGGAGTTTAGGAAAATTGTAATGATGAGATGAGATGAGATAGTTTGGCTTTGTGTAACCAAACCAGCTAGTCTATTAACTGTATATTTCTTAAACATTTTGATCTTTATATTCTATTAACCCATCTCATCATTTCATTTTATGTTTTATTTTACTTCATTAATCTATTCTAACCCTTCACATGCTAAAAAGACCTTTCATTGTATCTCTTTTATTACTACAATAAATTTTAATTATTTTTTAACGTAAATGTTAAAAAGACCTTGTTTGTTTAATTTAGCAAATAAGATGAGATGAGATTAGTTGAGATAAAAGTTGAATAAAATATTGTTAAAATATATATTTTTTAATATTATTTGTTTTGAAATTTGAAAAAGTTGAATTGTTTATTTTATTTTATATGAAAGTTTGAAAAAGTTGTAATGATGAGATGAGATGAAATGTTTTGTGAAAGTGAGCGAGTCCTATGATTAAACCAATACTCTGTAGACGGAAGAATTCTTACTATTGATGACTACAAATTCAATAGATGGGAAAAGAAAAAAAAATTCGTCTTATATACAGTGATTATCGATATCTCATTACTTTGTCTCTTCTATCATTTTATCAGTACTTTTTTAAAAAAGAAAATATTCATCTAATATATATATAGCCAGCTTTGCATGCATGAAGCTAGCTTATTATTGCTAATCACCGGCCAGCTACAGTATTACAACTCCAATAACATAGAATATTCTGGTCTTGAGGGAATAGTAATGTATAAGGTCCATGAGCATTAATATCCGTAACTTGATAGGTATATCATTCTTTTTCAAGGGCCAATTTAGCAGCTTTCGGTTGTGCTTAGAAAATAATAGTAACCTAGCTTGAATTAATTTTGTTTTTGAAAAGCTAAGAAAATTTATACCTATAATTTTCCACTTTTTGAGTCAGAAAAAAACTCCCTAGTTTCTTAATTTGTTGCGCTAGGGGGGGTATATAATCGGTTTGATTTTTGATATATTTTGGAAGGGAATTGATATATACCGGTTTTGAAAATTTAAGAATCGATACAGACTAATTCATCATTAAAACTGAAACTTTTAATTTTTTCAGTTTCGGTATGTCCCAGTTTTTTCGATTTACCATTTTATACATGTGAGGCACTAAATAATTTGAGAATAAATAATCAAATATGTAAAAATGTATTTATCAAAAAGAATATCTATATATATTATATTATTCTAAAAATGTATTTATCCTTTATATATATATATAAAACAAAAGTTATAAGTTTATATCAATAACGTAATATTAATGTTCATATTTAATAATAAAATTTCATGTTATATTAATTAGCAATTTAGCATATATTATATATACTATAATATAAATGTATATATATTATAAAAGATTATATAAAAGATATTTTATATAAAATATAAAAAATTGAAAAATATATAATATATATACTGGTCCGAGTCAATTCAAACCGATTTTTAAAATATGAAAACTAGAATCGGTATCGAACCAAACTTGAAACTCCCTGGTCCCGGAGGGTCAGAGAGTTAACTTCTGTCGCCTAAAATATTTCTTGTAACCCAATTATTTATGCTCCAAATCCTCCATAAAATATTAATTCATTTGCTCAAAACAAATATAAATCTTCCCGAGCACTTGCATTAATATGTCCATGTCACTAAGAGAGGATTCCTCATAGGCTCACTGCATCTCAATTATTTTTTCCTGCAATTATAAAGAAAACACACAATAAGTAACATATTAAAAGAAATGAGAATCAAACAATATCCATGTTGTATAATTTATTCACAGAAAAGAACCTTACTTACATAATTATCTTTAGTGACAGGATAAATCCATTCACTGTACTCATAAGTTGAGTAGCAACATAGACATGAATGAGGGAGAAATTTTTAGGATCATCGAGTTTCTAACAAAGCCACATTAGTAATTTTAAAAATTAATGTTAGTACTTAAATAAAAGAATATGATAAAAATGAGTGAATTTTAATAAGTTATGAATTACCATTTTATTGGCAAGATGTTAGAATGACCTTGAACCGGTACGATGGTGGATTGTCAAAGCCGTTCTATTCTGTATATCGATAGAACTTAAGTGCTACAAGATTAATTAAGAATGTTAATTATATAATATATGGAACTAATATATTATATAAGTTATAGAGGATAAATCTAGAATACCTGATAATCTGGACTTGTGAAAATATCACAACACTTTCTTTGATCGTCTAACTTCATTTTAAAAGGGGGACTGAGCAGCCTCTTTCAACGTCTCGAATTTCTTGAGTGGTCATGACATCATCACTTGCGACGCTGAAATAATGTAACCATCAACTCATTCACAGTTCACACATCCTCGCTACAGCCAAACTTGAGGTCGAATTCATTCTAAGAAGTGAATTGCGTTAAAAATATGAAAGCAAAACATCACTAAACAAATTTACTATTGCATATAAACTCACCAGTATACGACTCCCAAATATAATCCTTAACCTCATTTGGAACAACTCTCCATGATCACACATAAAATGGGGTAGAAGCTCGGATTAGTGTGCCGACATAGGAGGAAAGCGACATTGCACTATCATTTACTCCCCTAGTGAAGTTATCAAGAATGTTGACTTTAATCTTTTTGTGCCTTCTATTATTTTTCCAGAGGTAGGCCACGTGTTAAGCCACGTTCGCAACATGACAAGGCATCAGCTAATATCTTAAAAATTATTAAATATAGTCTCAAAAGTATTGAAATATACTTAATTATCAACAAAATTTCCATACTAGTAGGTCTCCACTGGCTGTCTGTCTCTTGTGTATCAACTTGTTTAGGAGGGGAGCCTTCAGTTGGGAGTCATGATGGTTAGGGACTTGGGGGAGGAGACATTTTTTGTTGTCGTTTTCATGGCATCCTTGAAAAGGGATTAATATTTTAAAAAAATTACTATAGAATAATGTATAAAAAATGTATTGTATTGTCACTTATGTAAATAAAAAATTTAAAACTTTTATTCTTCATCTCCATATGTATTTCCCATTCTTGTTTTAGAATCGACTTCAATAATATATTCGTCGTCATCATCTTCTTCTTCATCGACTTCCTCTTCGGACTCTTCTTCTTCCTCACTAACTTCAACTGAATGATCATTTAATACGGATGAGTCGAGATGTATGGGTGGGACGTCATCTCGATATAAGGGGATTAGTTCGAGATCAACAAATAAATTAATACCCTCCTCATTTTCCTGGTAGGCCTCTATAATCGGAGTGTTATCTTCATATCCACTATGATCGTGATCCGCAACCATTCCTACATCATAGATATTCCAACAAACAAATTTCTGTACAACTCGTCAAGGTATCTCTTCACTATCTTCATCGGTCCCTTTTATTGGATCAACTAAGTAATAGATTTGGGTAGCTTGACAAGCCAATATGAATGGATCATCTTCGTACCATTTACATGTAGTATTGACACTCATAAAGTGACTATCCCTATGTATCGAAACCTGACCATTGCCTAGATCCCGCCAATCACATTTAAAAACTTATGTCACATTCCCACCCAAGTATTTAAACCGATAATATCACGTATGACGCCATAGTATTCAATATCATATGTTCCATGACTTCCCTTAACCAACACACTACAGTTTTGCGTTTTTTGATTACGTTCATGGTCTATAGTATGAAATTTATAATCTCGAACTGTGCATGCAGCGTATCGAAGTGCTCTGTGTGAGGGACTACGGACCAATGCATCCAAATCAAAAAAAACTGATGCAGGATCACGAGCATGTTATTCCAAAATCTAACAATTGAAATAGAAACAAAATTATTAAAAGTTATCAAGAATTAAAATGGTTAAAAAAGATTTTGCGTCATGGGACATTTAAATGCATACGCGTTGCTCAAACCATCTGGAAAATTCTTCTTCATGTCTTGCCTCTATATTCTCTACACCTTCTGTCCTAAGTTTGTCCATGTGCTCAATGTATAGAAGTACAAAAGAATATAATATTTGAACACATTCATTATAATTAAATTTTTTTAATTAGAATTATTCTAAGTATGCAGCAATATACTTGAGATAGTCATCAATCTCCCGACAATTATTCAACAAGTATCACCGAGCTTTTCCTAACTCTCCACCAATAAATTCGTATCCCGTTTGTGCACCCAAGGGCTGTACTGTAACACCCTGCTCTTCCTTCTTTCTTCTGACGTAAGATATTACGTCAGATGCGGTAGACCTGCTCCTTCTTCTTTCTTCTGACATAAGCAATTACGTCTGACGTGACAGCCCGCTCCTCCCCTCTAGTGTCTAAGAGCCCCGTTATGCGTGCCATACCTCGATGGCTTGTTTTTAAAGATACTACGTGATTTCTAAAGTTATCTTTGTGTTTTAAGTTATGAGTATTTTAAATGGAATATTCTCATCGTTATTTATCTAAATAATATTTTAAATAACTCAATTATAATATCTTTGAAGATCTCCAAAAATATTATAATTGTGGGAATCATTTTATATAAATGGTTCCAGTTATTTAAAATATTATGTGATCTAAATAATGATGGAATTTTTAATTAAATTAGTAGTTTTACTCTTTTAAATATTTTAAGTAAGACTTCATCATTTTATAAATGATGAAGGAATATTATTTTAAATAATATTCTAAGCTTTATTCCTCTCGATGCTTTTAAATAAATAAACGTTTACTTGTTTTTAAAGTAGCGTTTAAAGGTCATCGTAGACCATTTTATAGACCCCCAGACGTCGGGTTTTAGGATAAAACCCTAGGCCCTCTCTTTTCTCCCTCACTTTTCCCTCCCCTCTCTCTCTCCTCTCTCGGCCTCTCCCGTACACGATACCCACGCCGAAGGCACCAGGCCCTAGCCTGGCGCCGCCGTACGTCGGTGAGCCTCTCGGCCACCACCACCGGAACCACCTCCCTTCGGCGAGTCCCCCAGCACCGGCCTTGCCTCCCCAAGCTCTCTCCTCCTCCTCCCTCGACGGTGCAAGCCTGAACGAGCTTAGGAGTCCATGCGCTGCCGTGCGCCGTCCTCCGGCACCACCTCTCCCACGGCAGCCTCCCCTGCCACCGACCGGCCACCTCCAGGGGCCTCAGCCCCTCCCATGCAGCCACCTCCCTCCACCACGCACGTACACGGCAAACCCATGCACGGGTTCACTGTGCAGCCTCCTAGCGCCGCCGTGCGCGGTTGTCTCGGCCACCGGCCACCACCATGAGACTCCTGAGGTCTCCCCCTTCCTCCTCCAGCAAACCCACGGCCAATAGGCCTCTCCTCCACCTCCCGAAGCCCCTCTCTCCACCGCACGGGTTTAGCCTCCCCCGCCGCCGTACGCCGCCACCCACGGCAAGTGGCCACCCTCTCCGGCTTCCTCAGGCCACCACGAACCCAATGGCACTACCCACGGCCCCGATCTGTCCCCCATGCATGCACACTCTCTCTCACTCTCCCACGACCTATCCTCCCTCACAGTGCACGGCCAGCCACCGTAGGCCACCGTGCCGACCACCACCGAGCCTCCACGGCCCCTCCGGCAGTTCCCTTAGCCCAGCCTTAGGCCCAAACCACCACTTTGAGTGATGGGTTGATCACTGCACGTGATGGATAGTCACTGCGCGTGATTGACCGTCACTGCACACAGCTATAGCTGTCGTGCTATGTTCCCTGCCAGCATCATTAAGGCCACCTTAGGCCCTTCCCAGACCACACCTAGCTATCCAAACGCTTAAACAGTCTCTGTACGCGGTGTAGCCACCCCGTACGTTCCTCTGGCTTTATCGCTGTAACGGCTAGCGAGCGACGCACGGGTTATCCCGTCGATGGTATAAATCTCTATCCCTCGCTTTTTATATTAAATGTTAGATGCTAGCTAGTTGACTAGGTTGTGGACTGTGCTGTTAGTATAGGTTGTGGACTGTGCTGCTAGTATTATAGGATTCGCTGTGTAGTGGCGATGTGACGTGAGGTGATGAAGTGTTGGGCGTAGTTGGGAAGCGTGCTGTGTAGTGTTGTGGACTGTGCTGTGAAGTGTGGTGGTAGCGTATGTGCAGCAGTAGTGGCGTGGCCCAGTGCTGTGTAAGGAGTACACGTGGAGTGTGCTCTGTGTAGTGAGACGAGGCACCGTATGGCATGTGTGCCATAGCGGTGACGTGGTGTAGTGTCGTGAATGGAGTACGCGAGGAGTGTACTCTATATGGTGCAGCGATACACCGTATGGCGTGTGCCATAGCGGTGACGTGGCGTAATATCGTGGATGGAGTACACGTGGAGAGTACTCCATGTTGGGAAATGACGCACAGTACGACATGTGTGCCGTATTAGTGATATGGTGGAAAGTTGTGGATGGAGTACACGAGGAGTGTACTCCATTGTAATGGAGTGATGCACCGTATGGCTTGTACGCCATAGTGGTGACGTAGCGTAGTTCTGTGAAGGGAGTACATGTGGAGTGTACTCCATTGTAATGGAGTGACGCACCATATGGCGTGAATGCCATAGTGGCGACGTAGCGTAGCCCTGTGAAGGGAGTACAAGAGGAGTGTACTCCATGAGGTGCAGCGATACACCGTATGGCGTGTCGTGAAAATAAAGGGTGAAGTCATAGTGATGGGCAAAGGGCTTGATGTATGGTGTCGGGAACTGTGGAACAGTGTCCCGAAGTGTGAGATACGGCTTGTAGTCCAAGGCGACGAGTGTCGCCATGTGACTGGCTTATGGCTGGAAGTAAGTGCCAAATGGCTAGAAGGTATCGGAGTAGCGCAGCGAAAGCATGACTGGGCAACGTCACTAAGTGACGTGGTCGATTAAGAGGTCCTGCTTGCGATTGGCGAAGAGTAGCGTAAGAGTGATGTAGAGGGAACGTGACGAGGTGTCACGTTGTGACGAGAGAACGTGAGGAACCGTACTCGTGATGAGTTGTAAGGTGACATAACAGAATGTCAGAAGTGACGTGACAAGGTCACGGTGTAGCTTGAGAATAGTCTCGAGCTATATGACGTGACGTAAGATGTTGTGATGTGGCTATAGTCTACGGCGATGAGCGTCGCCGTGTAGTTGGCTTATGGCTATGAGTATATGCTAAGTGGTCAAGAAGTATCAGAGCGGTGCAGCGGAAGCGTGATTGGGCTACGTCATGAAGTGACGTGGTCAATCATGAAGCTGTGCTGTGATGGATTAGGATGTATGAAAGATGACATGACAGGGTCACGGCAAAGCTTGGGATTTAGTCTCGAGCTATGTGGCGTGACGTAAGGTGTGTTTATGGACAGAGTCCCATCGTGTCAACAGTTGGGATGAACTGTCATGAGGTACGGCTAGCATGAAGGGTCGTGCTAGCCGGGTATGAGAAGGTTGGTAACGGAGTATGGCGTTCGCCATACGAGTCCGTGACCAATGTATTAAATGATGATCCTAAGAGGTAAAGGAGTAAGGTACGTGTGTTATCTGGTTAGACGCACGTGCCGGACGGATTAACCATATGTAATGGGTAATCTGTCTTAAGTATGGTTACACGGTGCTCAAGCCTCAGAGTGGCTTGGAGCCGTGTAACGAGAATGGACGATCATGAGAAGTAGGGTGAGCTAAGATGCATGAGGGGAACTGATGAGAATACTGTCTAAGAATGGGATGCGTGATTTAGTCAGTTTAAGTCATGCGTCGGAAAGCAGTTAATGAGAAGAACGGGACAAAGGTCCTAGTGTCTTAATCCTAAGGTGAATCACCTTAGCGAGTAAGCACTCGAGGTAGAAGGTAAGGTTGAAAGAAGTAGAGACCGTAATGGGTCTCCAAGGGTTTTATCATAGTAAGGAACGTGAAAGGACACGGGATAGCAGGAGAGTGTTTTAAGTAAAGCATAGCTCTATTTCTAGTTCAGTTGCTTATGTACTAGATAGAGAATAACGTAAAGGTTATGTATGCATGTAGGTTGCCATCTGACACGCACATGAATGGATTGAACGGTATGAATGGACTGCATGGTATGAAAGTAGCATGGAGTCCAGGTAAGTGTTACGTTCATGCTCTTCTAGAGTTTTCTAAAGTATGAATGAAAAAGAAAG